>OVAY01000322.1:9161-67934 GCA_900406395.1 Kernera saxatilis
TTTTTTTTTTTTTTTTTTTTTTTTTGTCAAAATTATTCTTTTTTTTTTCCGTAAATAGAATTATTCTATATATTAGACAATATATACAATTTACAATATATGATCAACAATGTTTTTGGACGATAGTTGCCAACCCTCACTCATGCCATTTGTGGAACAGTCTAATCTTTACTATTTTAAAATGTGGTCAGTAACTCAGAAACGAATCAATTTGCTACTTCTAACAAATTAAAACGATATTATTTGGACATCATCACCACTATATATGCTCTTTGGAAATATTTGAAGATCTAATATGAGTCGATATTTCTGAGGGCGCATCATACAGCATGTTGGCATATGAACCATTCGCACCCGCAACAAGAGTTTTTGGATAATCTCAGACATAATCCAGCACCACTTCCGAATTATTCATTGTTACTTTACCGATATCACATTATTCTCCATGATGCATCCAAACATTATTTCAAATCCTCATATATATGAATGCCTATCCACGATATTTACATCAAAATACTTAATTTCGACTTTTCCATTTGGCACTTGGACACAATAACTTTCTCCATCCCATTACAGAACGATGATTCTGAGAATAAATGATTACTTATCAATCACTAATTGATATTTAAAAATTCGCGATTCTACGCCACTTTTGATATACGTTGTATGTATTAAACCACACGAAATAAAGTTGTTATTCTCATTAATCAAAGAATGAATGTACAAGTCAGTATTTATACAAGTATAGTCACGAGTATAGTCAAACTATATACAAGTAAAGTCAGCTATACAAAGGACTGTCTATTAGCCAATAGTATGGCGTGATGTCAGTTACAATTTTTCGCCACATAGTCACAAATAGAGACAGATTATCTGTCATCAATCTTCCATAAATCTGTCGTTATGTTCCTCATTGTAGTGAGAATTTTTTCTTGTGTCATGAGTTGGTGGACGAATGAAATATTTATGGTCATGGCGCAGTGCTTATTTTTGGTCTTTCAACTATATATTACACCTTCTTTTTATGAGCGCGAGTTTTAGCAGTTTCCATATATTTTAGTCATACATATTTTTGGGTATATTCGTATGGTTTTTAGCATTTAGAGTACACATGTATTATTTCTGTATATTCTCATAATTTGAAAGGTTGAGAGCACGTTTGAGTATGACACCAAAACTTTGAGAAAAAATCAATAAATATGACAACCATTCGATTAAGAGCCTATGAGCGAACCCCAACGTGAAAAGAAAATATAAATTGTTGACAAGGAAGCTGTGATCTACCGATAGCAGGTTTAGCCTAATTTCAATCATTTTTCTTCTAATACGCTTAATATGTGTTTCGAGTATCAAATTATTCTTAAAACGGCGTTCCGTGATAGAACACGTGCAAAACAGAGATATAATAATAACATATGAATAAAACAAAAACACTATAAAAAAAAATTTGTTGACAAAAAAACCCCTATCTCTAATTTCACCAATATGACAATATGAACTAGCTCTGTTGCCAATTTGATGAATGTCGGCATGGATAAGCCAACAAAACAGCAAATCAATAGTAACACAAAACAGGATAGATAGAAACACTCGTATTCACCTTTTAGAAAAAAAAATATTTACCAGGAAATCATTTCTTTTCCAACAAATTTTTTTCTTCTTCTTCATCTCTCTGATATCTCGTCTATAACAGATACCGCATGGCCGCATCCATAACTTTAATCAATTAAGTAATATTTAATATACTTTAAAAAAATGTGATATATAATATATTGAAAAACAGGAGAAATTACAATATATTATTTTTTTTAACGTACAAAGTTGCTAAACACAATTCGATCTCGTGAATTTTTTTTGGACACATTAATTATACAATAAAATATCCACCATTTAACGTCACGGTTTGTCTTGGTGTTAATTTTTCTACCTGCAATAGTTACTATGTTCACATCTTATGTATGTGCTTTCTCTGAGCCTTCGTTTGATTCATTCGTAATGTGAATGCTTTGTATTTGGGATTATCACTCTTGTCTTTTTGGATGCGGGTAAGTCTATATATATAGACGTATAGATTGATTCAATGTTGTACATATATAATCAACTAATAGGTTTGAGATAGCTGCTTTCCTTTGAGTTTAACTCCGTCTTTAAGATTAGTTCGTTGTGACATGCTTCGCGTCTTTCTCCAATTATGGTGATTTTAAACGTTAAAGTAGTTGTGATTGATCTCATAATGGTTGACCAAATGATTAGTGATTCTATACCAATTTTAGGGTTACGAATCTCTCGAATCTATAAGAAAGTCATTCGTCATTGTTCCGAGTGGAAATGTGCTTGCATCAAATATGTCGGTTGTAAATGATAGATCGCCATCTAAAATATGTTAAAACGTTTTATTAAAAACGGTGATTATAATATAATATATATTGTGTCCCATATTCAAATCTCATTTGGTACAAATGGTTATTTTTTAAATCAAAATATCTAAAATCCAAAACTCCTACAGTTTAACAAAAAAAAAAAAAAAAAACTTTCATTGTGATCTTAAACTTGAAAAAATTTACGAGTTTGTATATATTATAATTAGTTTTTTTTTTAATATGTAATTATAAAAGCTCAGAAAAAATAGCTTTGTGAAAGAAAAAAAATATTGCAAGATGATGGATACATATAGTCAAAAAGGATCTTTATGTTATAAAGAAAAGAAATAGAAAAACGAATAGTGTTTGTAGATGAAAAGAAAAAGAAAAGGAAATGAAAATAAGAAGAAGAATAAATAGTTAGAGAGGTGTCGGTGCCGACAGATGAACCGGAGGAACCTGTGACCCACTGAAAGAGACTCCTTTGCTTTCGGAGGCACGCAACGCTACTCAACCCCACACTCTCTCTTCTTATTCATTTATCACACTCATCACTCTCTCTATTTTCTAATTACATACTTATCAAATTGATGAGAAAGAAATGCATTTATGCCTCCACTTTTTACGTTAACATTTAAATGAATCCACAATCTTAAATATTTCAAACTATTCTTTTTTTTGTTAGTTAAAAACTGAAACAACAAACGCAAACGGAAGAAAAATTTTCCGTTTGTGTTTGGTGTTTGTGACTGTATTTCACAAAAATCTATTATTAAATGCTGGAATGTGTACATTTCAAAATGTGATTTAAAAAAAAAACTTGCTCATTTAAAAGCGCAAGCGTAAATATTGCCTTTCGACTTTAGTAAAGATCAATTCTAGATATATTAACGTTTAGTGCAATATAGGAATACTTATAGATTATCTATCGTCTTTGCTCTGTGATTGTATGCAACTCAGTATTAAATAGGGTTTAAGGTTTCTTGTGATAGAAGAAGAGCTGTTGATTGTAGCACAAGTAACTCTTTCTCTCTGATTTACTTGTTGCAACATATTGAACTGAAGCGATCCCAGCTTAGCTGTGGACTCTCAGTCTTATCAACAAGTTTATATATTTAATGTTGGATCAGCTAACACACATACACAAACTACTGATCCTTTCTAGACCTTAGGTTGAGTGTAAAAACGTGTTGACATTAAAGAAAATGGTAAAAAAAAAAAAAAAAAAAACAGCTTNAAAAAAAAAAAAAAAAACACAGCTTCTACAGATAATCCTCTGCTCCTGCATTTTTCTTTGTTCTTAGGGATGCCTCATCTTTCTTTTACAGATTTTGAAACATCGAGATAATTGAGCCGACATGTTCCTAGTAGCAGTTCTGGTAGTTCCTCTGCTGTATTTGCCTGCATGATTCGTGTTAAAACGTTGCAAATTTATCATTTCGTGATCCATAAACTAAACTATAAACCTAACACTTCAAAAACTTAATACATGATTTATTTGGCTGTACCTGTATCAAAAAAGCCATTTCTATAACCAAATTGTTGAGATATCCAAGAACAAGATTGGTCACTCCTCTTGCAACAGTTGAAGACCCAACATCAATGTCAAGCTGAGTAAGAAAAAAAAAAGCTCAAAAACATTATGATTTTGTTATCAAGATCACTTATAAGATCAACTTCTATTCATATTTTTTACCTCCAAGTAGTTCTTGCCGCGGGTGTAACGAACTTCAAGTGCCTGACCCACCAAGCAAGCCTTCTTGCCAACACTCTGTTTCACAATCCATGAACCTTTGGAGATATGAGGGATGAGTTTAAAGCGCGAGTTGCGATAAGCATCATCACCATTCACAAAACTCTGTAACAAAGGATGCTCTTCTAATGGAGTTTTCAGCATATAGTACAATGCTAGGCTGTACATCGCCGAACCAGGGACCTGATTCATACATTTGCCATTAATTAGTGTCTCTTAACTATTATAAAACCACTGATTAACTCCTTAGAATAATAGAAGCTTATCTCAAAATCACCTGTATGTTTACAACGAAGAAAAACTCGGGACCGCCTTTCGCTGCGAATTCCTGAACTAGACCGCCTAGTCGTCCACCGAGATCATCTTCCCGCTTATCGGAACTAATCCAGTCCGCTCCAATCATTTGCATCAATGTGCCTTTTGCCTTTACCTACCGTTTGGGTAGTAACAACATCAGCATCATCATATATGTATCAGTCTACAATATTCAAGATTCAAGAAGAACACAAACACATCTTTTGTCTCAAGCACATGGATTACCTTCTGTTGATCTGTTAGATAATTGTCTCCACGAATCAAGAATGTCGATGGATCAGCGGTAGCCCAACTACAAGGCAGAGTAAGATTTGGGTCTTTTTGAAGTGTGGCTCCATAGAAGAATGTGTTGTTTTCATCCATACCCACCTCTTGTAAATCCATATACCCTTTCTTATTAATGGCTAAATCTTGAAGTTTCTTGACAATACCAGCTGGTGATGGTATCTTGAGCTGAAAACATACACCCAAATAACTTTCAAGTTAGTTTGATCCACAAGCAAAGTAAGAAGTGAGAGATCTGGGTTACGTAGAAACTTACTTGAGAGTGTCCTTGAGAAAAGGGAGAGTTATCAATAAAGCTATCAAACTCGGTGGACTCATTGGGCTCAGGAACGTCGAAAAATTCGTCAGAAGCATCATTTAAGTCCATCAAACTGTTGCGTGCTGAAAAAGGTTTCTCCATTTCCTCAGCCTTCACAAGCTCTTGATCAACCCTTTTGGCTTCTGTTTTAAGGGGTCTGGTGTTAATCTTTGACAAGCAGGATTTGGTTTCCATGAACTCTCCTGAGACGAACTCAGTGAAGCCTTGTCCTTGCCTCGAATTGAACAATTCGCGCAACGCCGCAAGTCTCTCAACGACACGAATGGTTATGGATCTTGTAGAAGATGGCCTCATGCATAAGTTCCAGCTTCTCCAATCAATGGCTACCATATGCTTTACTAGTGACTGTTTCCCTTTGTTCACCGGAGTCACCACGTAACCACCACCTACATTACAAAGGCAAAACTCATCAAAAAGTTACGAAGGATACTTGAATGTACATTCTAATTTCCAATGTGAATTTTCTAACATGTCCTCTCAAAATGATAACTTTTTGTTCATTCTTGCTCCATCCTAATTTTTCGATATAGGATTTCTAAGAAAAACCAGAATAGAGTGTGAAGTAAGAAACTTTACTTTTGACACAAGCGCGAACGTATCCCCTCTTTGGTGGGCACTTCTTGTGATAAACAGAGTGGCAAAGTATCACTGCGATATTCAAGGTTGAGAAGGTTATAAAACCTGGAAATTCAACAGATCGAAAACTCAGGAAATATTTTCAAGAATTTATCTAACCATATGTTCCATCGTCTTCCCTTCTCCAGTAGCGTCGCAGCAATAAGTCTCTTCGATTCATGCCCCATGGTAACCAATCACTGTATAACTGCATGTTGATTATATCTGTGTGTCCATCAAGATGCTCCACCACGCCGCCTTTATAGAAACAAAAGTCCCATCTGCAAGAAATTCATGTACATCCTAAGTCAAAAACCAGATTAATCTCTAAACCTATAGAAAGTCATGTTTCCTTGCCAGTTAAGGCATTTATAGTGGCCAACATGTAAGCACAGTGAAATGAGACTCGATCTAATATATAGGACAAGTTCTCAACTATTGGACCATTGCCTCTGGGATCAAAGTTATAGAGCTTACTCTGATCGTAAAGGACCGAGAGACATTAACGTATTGAAGATATCCTCTGAAGTACCATCAATGACCCCAACAGCCATTATTGCAGGGTGATCATCCCAATGCTGCAAGAGGTTTCAGCAAAAGAAATTATGTTAAGAAACAAATTGTGACTCACAAATGTAGTAAATGAACAAAATAAACACTACCCTTCCGCGGGAATCCCAGTCTTTAGATTCTTTGAAAAGGCGTAAACCTGAAACTCAAAAGCTCGGTAAGGCCAGCGGTTTCTTGATTCATAAAGTTTACAAAGAAAATTTTGTTTTTTCTTACCGTTTTGGCATCCGAAAATTTTCCATGGAGAAGGTGCAATGACATCAGGTGCTACTGTTTCAACATTCAATGATGAGTAGTTTGTCCAGTCCACTGAGTTTTTGCGGCGTGACCTCTTCGATACATCAAGCTTCACAAGCCCCTTCTCAGCATGGGATACAAATTCGCAATCTGGAAATGGAAACCCCTGAAAACATAAATCCAATGTATAAGGGTCTCTCAAATCTTATAATGTATTGAAAATGTGAAAAATTTTGAAAAACCTTTTGTGAAGCATCTTGTAATGATCTGATCCATTTGGCTGCTTCTTCAGGACTACTTGCTCCTAACTGTTAAAAAGTCAAAAAAAAAACGTAACTAATTATTAAGACAAAATAGAAGCTAGAGATCAATATAAAGACAAAACATGCCCAACAAACCTTTAGTTGATCCAAATGGTTCGAAGTGTTGTAAAGTGTAAATATGAAAAGGATCTGAAACAACACATGGAAAAAAAAAATACCTATAAACCTCTGTTAAATTAGAGAAATTGGGGCTTATTAGTATCTAAAATTTGGTACCTTCCTATGGAAACTCTCTCTACCATTGTCGGTAACCCGAATACAGCAATCCAGAGATGCTCTTCTGTCCGGTTCCTATACAGATTCAAAACAAGAAGAGCACAAAGTTAGCAGTTTTCATTTATCAAATGGCTCATTCGTTTATAACACATGAACAAAACGTATCACACAAAGGATGTGAAAAAAATGTAAGAGACAAACTAACCTCATCGGGATCGGATGGTACAGATTTAAAGCTTGTAAGGGTGTTGTCGAGAAGAACAAAATATCGTTTACGGGAGAATTGAAGGCCAAACCGGTTATGTCGGATGGTATAGAGCCAACCTTCCATTCTTCCGTCGGTTTGAGACATTTCCATTTCTCTACAAAGAAAGCCCTTTTTTTAGTTTCGAATTTCATTAAAAAAATGATTCAAATTAACTCTACTACAAATTTCATCAGGAATTGATTTACCACTTGAAAATGCTTCTTCTCCGTAAACGAATATATATATATTCGATGTTACAAAACGTATGTGTCTCGAATGCTTAACTTGAAGCGATTCTCTGATTCCGCCGAAGCGAAACAGAGAATCGAAACTAGGGAAGATCAGTTGCAAAGGAAGTTTTTTTATTTATTTTGTTTTTCTCTCAATCAAGAGAGAAAAACAAATTGTTTGTTTGTTCTGTTTCGTTTTTTTTTTTTTTATTGCTGATACGTTTTGTTTTGGTTCTAAACTTTAACTTCGTTGGTTCAAAATTGCTTGCTATTTTGTGAGAGGCTAAATGATTGGCGCTTCTGTCTTCGGGTTTAAATTCTATAATTCTATAATTAGTTTTTTTTTTTTAATTCTGCTATTCTTTTTTTTTGGGAGAAGATTCTGCTTTTCGTTCATAAGAAGGTTCTAAAAGTCTTCAATGACTAGAAGTCTAGAATAATGACCGATTAAAAAGACAAATTCAGTTCGTTACAAAACAATAACGGGCCTAACCCATAAATTGGGTCTAGCCCATAAATTGGGCCTAACATTTCTTTTGACTTTTTCGGTAGGAAGAAACACCATATTACCCAAAACTAGAACATAACAAAGATTAATCATTGTACCTTCTAATCTCCAAGGACTATGAATCTTGTTTTCCTTTGACATTATTCCTAATAATTTTTTTAAGTCACAATTTTCAACGTTATAATCTATTATTTTGTCAAGGCAACAAAGGTAAATTTGTTGTAATAGTAATTAATTTTATAACAGAGAAAGAAAAAAAGGAAAAGACAGCTTTTAGATTACTAACTCCACACTAGACAAACAATAGAGATACCTGCAAAACCCAACTCGGGGCCCCCGCCATTACTTGACACTTACTATTTTCCCTTTTATTTTCCCCTTCTCTGGTCTCAAATCTCTCTCTCCTCTCTTTGTGTAAGCAAAGAACCAATCTTTGGATAATTTGGGAAACTCTTCTTTATTTCCCTGCAAGCTCGAATGATCGCCTTGTTCCCGTGAAAGCTCGATTTCCTTTTGTTCAAGTTCCAGAATCAGTTGAATCTTGGGTATCTCAAACTTACATTTCTTTCTTATGCTACTGTCTACACAAATGAAATTACTTCCTTTTTTTTATATTTCTTCGAATTCGAATTCGACATTAGCTTTGTAATAAGCTAGGGTTTTTGGGTTTTCTTTCTTCTGGGTTTCACTGTTCGTTTCTCATTTCGTTGGATTATCTTGTTTGTTGAGATTCTTCTTAGGGTATCGATTTGATATTTTATCAGATTCAGAGGAATAAGTCTCCATGTGTGTGTGTATGTTAACTGTTTTCTATATTTCTATATTTTCCCCACTTTATTAGACTGAAAAATAGTTTAAAATAAGGAAAAAAGAAGAGGAAAGCAGAAACATCTGTTGAGAATGTCAAATTTCTGTTTAAGTCTAATTCCTTTTCTTCAGTTTCCACAAGAGGTGACTGAATCTAGTCATGTCTGTCTCGGGTCAAAGTCAATGCTTTAATATGTTCCTACAGATAAATTGTGCTAAAGATACAGTTTCTTTCTTTTTCCATATAATACACGTAAAGTCTGAATTATTACTAACCGCAACACTATTTCAAACTCATGAGGTCTATTGTGTTACTCTGTTTAAACTTTCTTTTTCTGTGTCCACAAGTTGATATGTGTGTTTTGTATTTTCCAGCTTAATAGTTGAATGGATCCTGTGCCTGTACGATGTCTTCTTAACAGCGTATCTCGGTATCTTCATCTGGTTGCGTGCCAGACCATAAGATTTAGTCCCATCCAAACATGTATTGGAAATGTGGTTCTCTTGTTGAAGATCTTGAAACCGTTTCTCGATGAAGTTGTTGATTGCAAAATACCTTCTGATGACTGCTTGAATAGAGCGTGCGAAGACCTAGATTCCGTTGTTAACCAGGCTCGGGAGTTCTTAGAGGACTGGTCCCCAAAGTCGAGCAAGCTGTTTGGTGTAAGTTGATGAATAAATCTCTCATATCAATGTTTCTGCATCTTTCAGCTTTTTGTCTCTTTTTATTCAGTGAATTTGTTGTGCAGGTCTATCAGTGTGAGGTTTTGTTGGGAAAGGTCCAGACTTGTTCGCTGGAGATCAGTCGCATACTTCTTCAGTTGTTAGAGTCAAGTCCGGTTACTTCAAGCGTACAAGGTGTTGAGGTAAACTAGAGTTACTTCCTTTCTTTTAAGCCCTCTGTGTATAATTGCAGCCACTTGTATTAATTAATCTCTTGGAACGATTTCAGCGTTGCGTGCAGGAGATGGAGAGTTTTAAACAAGAGAGGACATTGACTGAACACATGGATAATGCTTTACGAAATCAGAAAGACGATATCGTGCCTTTGGATAATCATGATCTGGACAGCATAATTCAAAAGACTGGATTGATATCAAACCAGGATCTGTTAAAGGAAAGCATTGCTGTGGAGAAGGAGAGGATAAGATCCCAGGCCAGCAAGTCGGAAGAAAAAATGGAACAAACCGACCAATTGATAGATCTTGTCTCTTGCATCCGTGAACACATGCTTAAAACCGAGTTTCTTGAAGTGGCTAAAGGTATCTCGATACCCCCGTATTTCCGATGTCCTTTGTCGACGGAACTCATGCTGGATCCGGTAATAGTAGCTTCAGGACAGACATTTGACAGAACATCCATTAAGAAATGGCTTGATAACGGGTTAGCTGTTTGTCCCAGGACGCGGCAGGTGCTGACTCATCAAGAACTCATTCCCAATTACACTGTTAAGGCTATGATTGCGAGTTGGTTGGAGGCAAACAGTATCAACCTTGCTGCTAGCTCTGGTCATCAGTATGATGGTGGCGATGCTTCATCCATGGCTAATAACATGGGTTCTCATGACTTTAACCGCACCGAGAGTTTTCGTTTTTCTTTGCGGAGCAGCAGTTTTACCTCAAGATCATCTCTTGAAACTGGAAATGGGTTTGAGAAACTAAAGATCAACGTGCCTGCTAGTTTATGTGGGGAATCTCAAAGCAAGGATCTTGAGATTTTCGAACTTTCTTCTCCAGGGCAGTCTTATACTCACAGCAGGAGTGAATCAGTTTGCAGTGTTGTCTCATCTGTTGATTACGTTCCTTCGGTGAAAAACGAGACAGATAGTATTCCAGAGAACCACCAAAGCCACAGTAAGATGTCTCCCAAGAAAACCTCAGAAAGTTCAAGCAACGTTAACCACAAGTATAGTGCAGTGACTGATGAGTGTTCTGTACAGAATTTAGATGATTTGGGAGCAATGACGACTTCACATACCATAAAATTGGTAGAAGATCTTAAAAGCGGATCTAACACAGCGAAGACTGCTGCTGCAGCTGAAATACGTCATCTCACCATTAACAACATTGAAAATCGTGTTCACATCGGGCGTTGCGGTGCTATCACTCCACTGCTGTCACTTTTATACTCAGAAGAAACGCTAACCCAAGAACACGCAGTCACGGCTCTTCTGAATCTTTCGATTAGTGAACTAAACAAAGCCATGATTGCGGAATCCGGGGCGATAGAACCGCTTGTTCATGTTTTGGAAACTGGAAATGACAGAGCCAAAGAGAATTCAGCAGCAACATTGTTCAGTCTGTCTGTTCTGCAAGTCAACAGGGAACGAATAGGCCAGTCTAACGCAGCGATACATGCTCTGGTGAATCTTCTTGGTAAGGGGACATTTAGAGGAAAGAAAGACGCTGCCTCTGCTTTGTTCAATCTATCTATAACTCATGACAACAAGGCTCGTATCGTGCAAGCTAAGGCGGTGAAGTATCTTGTGGAGCTGTTAGACCCAGATTTAGAGATGGTTGATAAAGCAGTTGCTCTTCTTGCAAATCTTTCTGCAGTTGGGGAAGGGCGCCAAGCAATCGTGAGGGAAGGTGGGATTCCGTTGCTTGTTGAGACCGTTGACTCAGGATCTCAGAGAGGGAAAGAGAATGCAGCATCTGTGCTGCTTCAGTTATGTCTGAACAGCCCCAAGTTTTGCAATTTGGTCTTGCAAGAAGGTGCCATACCTCCACTTGTTGCCTTGTCTCAGTCTGGTACACAGAGAGCAAAAGAGAAGGTAAAGACTTCAATATTTATCTTCTGTAGTTAACACACCAAGTTTGGTTTTCTGCTTCGGTTAGACAAATGTCGATCGAGATATCTGAATAGTATTGTTCTTTGCGCAGGCACAGCAACTTCTCAGCCACTTCCGAAACCAGCGAGATGCAAGGATGAAGAAAAGGTAGATCATGATTCATGAAGCAACAGAGCTGCATTCTTCCATTTGGACATTCCCCTCTGGAGATTTATTTTGTTAAGTCTAGAAATTTTTCTTTCGTTCTTTTTGCCATGAACATAGCTGGAGAATAGTGTCGTCTTCTCTGTCTCCTTTTGTGTTTGGTTCTTGTTATGTGGTGACTGTGTTGATGCTGCTGTGTAGTAGTTATATATATGTGCAAGTTGTGAGTTTCGTGTATATATAGGCAATGAAGTTATTATATATAACTACCATGGTTGACAAACAACATAACAAATTCACATTGCCACTTCATGGAAACATTAAAAAAACAGGAAATTGCTACTTGTCAAACTCTAAACGCATTTGATTCATTATATCTATTTTTACATTCCTCCATTTGTTTTGCCTACATTGCTAGTTTCTTTACAGACAAAACAAGAGAACCCTCCCAATGTTTTGGCTTTCCACGTAACTACTTGTACATAAGCATTGGATTGAGGTCAAAATTTGTTCTTTACCTTGGCTTTGGTTGTGAAGCAAAAGAGAGTAAGGGCTGAATGAGTCTATGATGTGATGGACTAACCAGAAACATAGCCTGTGACCGATGCAACATCTGAGCCATTGATGGAGTCTGATAAGCCTGGACAAAGCTCGAACCATCCCTTGAATTTCCCCTCGCTGTTGCTCTTTGCCATGAGTGTGAGCTAAGGCCAGAAAGGATATAAGCTCTCCCCGATGCCTCGTACACTTGACTACTCCTCATTCTATCTTGCATTTCCTTCAGCTCCGAGTCCAAAGCAACACAAAACCTATCACCGGATTTTGCTGTAACCGTCTCTGCCAAAACCAATCTAAAATTCTCAATCTCTGTAACGGCTGCCTCTAAATCTCCACGCTCTGCTAAAGCTCTTGCTTGGGCCATTGCTTCTGCAGCTAGGTATCTGTTTCTTTGCCTGTCCATTTCGATGGGAACAATTTCTTCTACCCCAACATTTTCTGGTCTTCGAATCTTAAGCACATGACTTTCAAGCCTCCTAGTTTCCTTTGTCAAAGGATCTATGCAAACACATCTCAGCTTTAGCAATGGTGTATGTCCATCTTCTTCGGTAGGGATGTTGATCGAAACCAAGAAATCCCTCTCTTCATCAGCATAAAGATCACCAAGATCAACCAATCCTGAGTGGCCATCACCAGTAACAAGCCTTGAGTAGCTCCCAGCTTTTATCGAGCTAAGTCGAACATTTGGGCACACACCTTCAATTTCTACTCGTAGCTCCTGCACTGCAACGCTTAAAAGTCCACCGATGCATTGTGCAAGAGCATCCTGGATCACAGACTCACTCTCAATGAAAGAGAAGGTTCCCCCGGAGAATTCAGAGATTGAGTGCATCACTGAGGCATCATGATCAGATCCAAAACCAAAAGAATGAACTGGGATCTGTGGAAGCATCACCCTGTAACTTGGACCCTCAGGATAGTTCGTGGTATAGGTATCTCGTCCGTCAGAGAAAAGGATAATGCTGGCCACGGAATTTCTGTCTCTTCTATCTTCCATAACCTTAGCACCTTTTCTAAGACCTTCGACGATATTGGTCCCACCATTTGCAACCAATGAGTTGACAGCTTGAAGGGCTTGCTGTCTTCCAGCATCAGACATTCGGGTTAAAGGAAAGAGACGACGAGCTGCAGAAGAGAAAGCAATCACTGAGAGCCTATCACTGGACCCAAGGTTTTGAATCACAAAACCCATTGCTCGTTTCAAAAGCGCAAGCTTAGTTCCTCCCATACTACCACTGATGTCTAGCACTGTAACTAAATCAATTGGCACTCGGTGATATTGAGAAATCTGATTACCAGTAACCGCAGCAGCAGCTCTGAGATGCACTAATACATCAAAACTCTCACAAGACTTGGATTGTGGTAAAGCTGAGACCTCAGGATACATTTTCATGTCCATCATACGCACAGAATAACGGTTCTCCTTCTCCAAAGCTTCATTTTCACCAGCAAAAATGAGCTGTTCCTCTAACTGTTCATCATCATCGAAAATAGCTGGCTCGGGATGCCCTTGGTTTATAGCTCGATGAGAAGGAGGTAAGAGGCGGACAAGGCTAACGGCTGCATCGTTATTGGTCCGATCAAAGGGAAAATAAGGAAGGTCCAAACTCGACTTCTGTATAGGGATTTCCTTCCATTTTGCTCGGCACACAGGGCAAACTTGGTTGCTGTGTTTCACATTCGAAGCAATGCAGTGAAAATGAAACGAGTGCGAGCACTCTGCTGTGAAAATTGCATGTCCACAACCTTCTTTCATCTTTGTCAAGCATATAGAGCAAGTCTGCTGTTTAAGAGAGTAGGAAAAAACGAACAAAAATACAGGATTGTGAGTCATTAAGCTAATCAGAAGAAGACAAAGAAATCCATGAGTTCACATGAGACCAAGTGCTTACCCAAAAAAATTCTAAAGAAAGTCACCACAAGATTCCTTTAGAGAAGAAGAAACATGATCTTAGGAATATAAGGCTTCACTGAAACAAGATTAGAACTTCCAGATAGACACAATCCTCTTCTTTATTACAACTAACTACACACAATAGGGCTGAAAGATCAGAGCTTTTTCAAAAAAAAAATATTTCACTGGCTTGACATAGCTCGGAAACATAGCAAAGAAGACAACAAGACTTATCCAATAGCTTCCCATTTGCAGGAGAACAGGACACAGACAACCAAAAACAGGAAGCATAAACCAGAAGACGACAACCCCATAAGCCATAAACCACAAAGTCAAGTCCTTTTTCGCAGCAACCAAAAAAGCAGCAAGATTTCTGACAATTAAAGAGATTTGAGAATCTGGGCATCATGATGTAACTAACCTTTGACGACTTGCTGCTATTTCTGGACAACTTTCTACCGTGAGAAGATGGTGTTGGAGTCATGGGCCAGTTGAGAGGAGAGAGCAAAGCGACATCCGATAACCTCTCTGAGGAATTCAAAACCGATGTTGGTTCCTCGAGGGTTCTTGGGAGGTAATTGCAGAGATTCGAACGCAAAGCTAGCTTCATCTTCTTCCATTTGCTCCCCATTTTGAGTAGTAAGTAACCTAGACGCAGTGGACTCCAAGGAAATGCAAACAAAAAGAGAAATTTCAGGGAGGGGTTTGAAGAATCGACGAGGGAAATGAGTGTGAGTGGAGATTATTATGAGGATCAATGGAAAGTGTTGTCGTTGGTGGTGACGTCCATGATGAGAGAGAGAGAGAGAGAGAGAGAGAATTCTTGACTTTTTGAGACTTGCGACTATATTTTGACCTTTGGTTTTTTGGTTTTTGGGTCTTGTAAAAAGTAAAAAGGATTAATTAAAATAAACTACAAGCGACGAAAGGTAACACAATCACAAAAGATAATGCGTCTGCTTTATGCTATTATTGTAAACACGGAAAATAAGGAATACAATGATCTGTACATTACATGTATTAAGGATTTATGTTTAGATATAATATCTAAATTCATGTTTTTTTGAATTTTATATCTAAACTAAAAAATTATTGTCAAAAACCTACTTTAATCACGATGACATCAGTCTAATTGTAAATTATGTTGAGTCGGATGTTCAATTAGGTGCCAGATTAGCACTACATCAACTGAAACATCAACAATTGCTAAAAATGAAAAGAAAATAAAAAGAATGTTTACTTTATCTATATTTACTTCTTTTTTTTGTCTAATTTTGTATTTTCACAAATCGGGGGCGTAGAAGGAATGATGAACGAAGTATGCGAATTATGAGAAAGGGGCATGAGTCCAAATGGTTTAATTTACATTTATATTTTCTTGAAATATTGATTAGTACTTTTGACCCAAAAAAAAGAAAAGAAAATTGAAACTCAATTTTAGTTTACATCTTAATTTCTACATAGCATTAATATGATGAGTTATTTTTTCAGGCGCACGTGAACTTTTTTATCATCTTCTTCCGGCATATGTCATAACCCTCAGCCGTTAATATAAAAAGTCCTTTTCTGTTTTTTTTTTTTCTTTTTAATTTTCCTCTTTAAATCTTATGTTTTGTATTACGATTGAATGCCATTTTCCTAACTTCAACTTGTTTCTTCTAGGTTACTATGATTTGCATACTGTGTTCAATGAATCTTGGAAACAAAGATAGATAATACTTGGGATAATTTTCTGACAAATTCATACTAGTGTAAGAACTTTTATTTTGCTGGCCGTTGTTAGTGAGTTTCGAACAAAAAATTCAATACAACACTCATACTCGTATCCACATATATCTGATTATATATTCTAATATTCGGAACAAATCGGTCCAAAAAGTAATATTGTGTCTAGTCCACTTCAATTAAGTTTTAGTTTAAGCAATGGTTACGTACAAATAAAAATGGTCAAAATTGACTATAAAGTGTTAGACGAGTGCCGGGGAGATTTTGGAAGTGTTTGGGTTTTTAGGAATGTCGGTAAATGACATTCTAGACAAAGCCTTGAAGGACGAAACCGAAGGGCTCGACGAGCATGAGCTGTCAATTAGTCAAACTTTGTCATTAGCAACATTATTCTCGGATGGCTCCTAATTTTGACGTTTTGTTCAACCTTCTAATACTGTTCATTTATGTTATTCTGTACACTAGACTTGGAAAACTTTGAAAGATGAATTTGGAATGATTTAAGTTTTAATGAGTTTTGAGATGATTTGAGTGGATTTTGGTGAATTAGAAAATTTGTTATTAAAATTCTCTGAAATTTCACCTAAAATAATGAGATTTGGATTTTTTTTATTTTTAACTAATAAATGATCTGAAATATCACATAAAATCAATCAAATTATTTCAAATTCATTATTTAAAATATTTTTAATAACAGTAGATTTGATTGTACATTTCCAAATCACTAATCTAATAACACCTAATTTTAAAAAAAAATTTAAAATTCATGTTTCAATAACATAGGATTTGTCATTTTAATACAAATCACTTCAAATTCATCTTTCAATACACTCCATGTTTAGAAAACAAAATTTAAACAGCAATAGTTATTATAAAAATAAATGTATTCCCACTAACTTCAAACAAATGAAGAGTTGCATAAAAATTCGACATAATCCGATCCTCCTATAAACCTACATGTTATTTCGTGTGCATAATAAATTCAAGTGTAAGAAATCAGAAACTTACATGCATAATCGTAAATCATTTTTCGTTCTTCTTATTAGAGAGTAAATACACCTAATTTAATTGGACTAACCGACTTATGACGAATCTTGACAAGAATGACGAATAGTTATACAGGAAAATATTAGTGCTTGTGTGCAATGGAAACGGCAGCAATGAATGTTATCATGAAGCCTGCATTGTCCAACTTGTAAGCATCAACACACAATCTAAAGGCAAGAAAACGAAAAAGAGAGAGAGGAAAAGTAGGTTAAAGCAAGAAAATGAAAGAAAGGGATTAATCAATTCATGAGTGGGCATTGTCTCGACACCCATTACCTTTATTAGTTTTTTTTTCCTTGCAAGAAACACTTTAACTCTTACATGAATAAATACCTAAAAGGCAAAACTTCTGAAAGGAATAAACTTTCTCAATCTTTTTGACTTTAAATTGATCTCATTCCTTTTCCGAGTTCTCCTTCATTCTGAATGGTAGTCCAAAATTAGGCATCCAAATCTAATCAATTTTTTACAAATAAATTTCTTCGGAAAACTTTATGTTTTATTCTATCGCTAAAAATAATTGGCATCTTTTGATTTATTTATATGATTCGAATATATAAATATATATTGTATAGGCTATATAGCATGGAACTCTCGAATAAATTGAATTATTGATATGATATTTTGGCCATGAAAAAAGCAGAAGCTTTTAGCTAGACGTTGTTGTGTTGAAAAAGGAAAGAAAGAGAGAATGAAAGGTGGTTTAATAGAGGTGGAGGATAGTGTCGCTAAATTTCTTCAGCTTTATGGGACTAAGTCAACTTCAAAAGTTGCATCCTCTTTAATTTATTTCTTTCTCTTTTATCCCGTCTTTTATATTTCTAAAGAGTTACGGCCTCAAAAAGATGGACGTAAATTGATGGCGATATTACGATTGGTGAACGATTGGCAAATCCATATTTATTTTTGGAGAAGAAAGACGTTGCACCATTTTTTCGTCGTCCAAATCAGTCGCAAAAAATGATGAACTAGCATGGTGGTCAAGTCGTTTTTCTTTCTTTTATATGTTCATGAATTCGAGTCCTTTCATCATAAGGGCTTTTAAATTTTGTTTTTATTTTATTTTTGTCCTTATTTTCTCTATGGAACTTAGCTTCTTTATTCTAAAGTTTTAACTCATTCCTTTACAAGAAAAAAAACTTTGAAGCACACCGCCTCAACAATAACCTATATTCAAGGTAAGTAAATAGCTATTTTAAATAAAACAACTCAATAATTAGTTTGTATATAAGATTTTTACTTTTCACCGCGAAAATTAGTCTATTACTCTTACCAAAATAGCAAGCTTGAGGGTCACCGATTGTTACATTACAAATTCAAAGCATACAATGATTGAAAGAGCTATCAACAAATACATTTATATCGTATAGAGGAAAAAGGAAGAATGGTGTACTTTTATAATTAGGAAAAAATCCAAAAATTTCGTATGGGATTATGAACTTGGATCTAGTACTGTACATGTTAAGGATGTAGACTACCGTAAAACTTATTATGGAGGCCTTCTGATGTTGGGCCTAGACCGATTCAAAAATAAATGTTTGTGTCTACATAATTGTAAAACAAAAAAACAAAAAACAAATTTAGGTCTAAAACATAACAAGCCAAACGAGTTGAACTCGAACACCGCACCACAACACATAATTTTAAAAGGAAGTCCATATAAGTGTGGGCAAAATTTGCGGCATAAAGCACCAGTTTACCGAGTTAGCCCAGGATTGGACCTGTTAATCAACAACATTGCCCACACACACTCATGGGCAGTGATCACGTTAAGGGTGAATAGAGACATAGAAGGGTGTAGTGACCACGTTAAGTCTTACCTGTCCACCATTCTGTCACTCTCTATTTTACACATTTTTAATTATTAATTATTATTCCCCTTTTTATATAATTCAATTCACTCTCCTTCTCTCTATCTTTCTCTCTCTCTTTCTCTGTATCTCTCTCTCTCGCACACGATCCAATGACGACGAGCAACAACGTGAACGGATGTTTTGGAGACACGAAGCTGACCAAAGTGTTCGTAGGAGGATTGGCTTGGGACACTCACAAAGAAGCAATGTATGATCATTTCATCAAGTACGGTGATATCTTGGAGGCAGTCATCATCTCCGACAAACTCACTCGCCGTTCCAAAGGCTACGGCTTTGTATGTTCCTCTTCTCTCTCTCTCTCTCTCTTTTTCTTTTCTTCTTCATCCCACTTTTTTTTTTCTTTGTTTCTCAATTTTCTTTTTTTTTTGTAGGTGACTTTCAAAGATGAGGAAGCCGCTAAGAGGGCTTGCGAAGACTCGACTCCGATCATCAATGGCCGCCGTGCCAACTGCAATCTCGCCTCCCTCGGTGGCCGCCTTCGTAGATCCCCCACCATGGCCTCTCCTCAACAAGGTTCATTTATATATATTTTTGTTTTTGTTTAATTATAACTACTAAATGATCAATGGGCCGAAACTCAAACCAATCCTCATGACCTAACAGTATTCCTTCCATTTAAAGCATTTACATTGATCAACGATCGAAATGGCAGTGAAAATATATAACTTATACACACGTAAAACCTTTAACAAAAAGGAAAAAGTTCTATACACACAAATACATTGGTTATAACGTCATATAGGAATTTTTCTATGGGGGGAATGTTAAGGGCATGTCGTATGGTGGATGGGTAAATGATATCATGCTAAGATTGTCATTTGCAATTTGGAGAAAAGATAAACAAATCAAATCATTATGTTACTGGTTTGGCAGAAAATCATGCTTTTCAATTTAGTTTAGGATATACCGCAATGTCAAAAATAAAAAAATTGATTTAGGCAGGCATGTTCATTCAAACTCACATAGGTAAAGAGACATTCCAAGGATTGAATCTTGATATAAATAGAATCGAAACACCATTTTGCCATTTAAATTTTTTAGAAACCATCTATTTCCAAAATTAATCTTAACATTATTAATTAACAATATGATGTTTTGAGATGTGAAGGATCAAAGAGTATGAGTAGGGCCACGTCAGCACATGTCGGGAATAATCAAGCTCAATGGTACTACCCTGCGGGATTCACACACCAGCAACATCAACTTCAACAACAACACCATCATCATCAACCCATTCCTTTCTATGGGTAAATTATTTTCTACGGTCTAAGCTTCTTAAAAATGTACATAAATTAATAAGGAATTTGATATTAAATTAAGGTACCCTTCCTCCTACGTCGCCCCGGACATGACTTTCAATCAAGTAAGTCTTTGTGATTTCTAATTAAATTAAACTAAATAAAACCGACATGCTTTGAACTATGATTTCCATACGTATGAAATAAAATTGGTTTGTGATGGGATTTAATGAACAGAAAGTTGGATACGTTGGAGGAACCTACGTGAACGGATACTACGCACAACCGCAATATTACCAGCATCACATGTATGGTGGAGGACGAGTAATGGTCGGGGCAAGTCCGATGATGCCTCTCTATGCTGTCTATCCTTATCATCAGTCTCAGGCCATCGGTTTTCCTCAACCTTCTTTTTCGAAACCCCTTTCCTTTTCCACTCTTCCCATATCAGGTATCTTTTGTCAAAAATGACATGTTTGGCTTATTAACTACTATAGCAATTGTCATTTGAAAATAATATTTTATCAAAACTAACATTTGATGACGCAAAATATATGATTACATGCATATGATTAGATTCAAATGTTTGCATTACGATCTTAAAAATAATAATTAAAAATTGTAGAAACTAAAGTACAAAAATTTATTATATTTGATTTTTTTTTTGTAGTACTATTTTGTGATAATTATTTCTCAAAAAGTGATTTTTACTATTACGAAACAATAATATATACGGCAATGAATAATATTATATAAGATAATATATATAGTTTAGTCACTTAGTGGTTTATATTAGTGTTATTGATATAGTACCCCAATAAATCGAAATCCACATGCTGTTAAATTAACAAAAATAGTAATCTAACATTTGTCTTTCATATATATAATTATATAGTGTTTTGATTCTTATTTTTTAACTATGTGTGCACAAAATAAATCTAATAAGACATACACGCATATGCATACACAAGTTGGTCGCCAAGTCAGTCATGGCCTCATGTGCCCATGATGTGGTATCACATGGATCCATCCACCCAGCTAGCTAGGCTCTGCTTTGGCACGCGATGCCTCGTTGTAGCACGTGTCTCTGAAATAATTTAGCTGGATCCTGGTGCTTATGAATTCATAAATAACAAAAGGCCCCTTACATGCAAGATCTTCGTGTGTCGGAAAATCTATTAAAACTGATATTATAAAGATCTGCTTTTGACTGTTGAATAGGTGCAGTTGGAGGAGGAGATAGCATAATGAAGAAGGCCATAAATTGATAGGCTACAAGCTGCTGATCAAACGACTCAGCCCAAAATTATTCATTTTCTCCATCTCACCATGCTTTATTTTTTATTAGAGACATAAATCAATTTTTTAAATTTAATTCCTTTACATTTCATTATCTATTAATTGAAGCTAGATAAGAGAGTCTCTTTTAAAAAAAAAATTAAGGTCACTTGATGAAGTATTCTATCTTGGGTTAGCCTAACCATGGCCACATCTACCGCCCTATATTTCTTCTCGTCACATTTTGAATCGATTGAAACGGAAAAGGAAAAATCAAGAGCCTAGTCAAAATATAATAAATCATAAGTTAGTTTTCAAAAAACTTTCGCTCTCTCCTTCTGTCACCTATCTCAAGTAGGCCTAGGCAAAATATCCGAACCGAATCCGACCCGAAAAAAGGGGTACCGGATCCGAATCGAAATTGATAAAAAAATCCGAACGGATCCTAAACTCGTATATCCGAAAAACCAGAACCGAACCCGATCCGAACCGAAAACCGAATGGATACCCAAAATAATCCGAAATACAACAATATATCTCTAATATTAATTATATTTAGGATTGATATAACTAAATTATCTAAAATAAAAATTATATAATCGAATATATCATTTATTTTTAGACTGAAATAGTTAAAATAATTAAAATCTATAAAAATTATGAGTTATATCTATCAAAACTTAACTTAATTTTATTTAAATTTAATCAAATTCTTAACTTTTCCCATAATTTCGGATATCCGAACCGAACCGAACCCGAACCGGAATCGAACCGAATCCGAACCGAAATTTTAAAATATCCGATCGGTACCAATTTTCTAAAACCGAAATATCCGAACGCCCAGCCCTAATCTCAAGTCTCAATTTCTTCACTTTTGCTTTTCTAATTCATTTATTAATTTTTAATTCATTTATTATTGCAAACTAAAAATCAAAACTATTTGACAAAAGAAAAAATTGTTCACTTTCCCACAATCGGCGGTAACTCAACATTTTTTTATTTTATAAAGCACAAATCATTTGTGCAATCAAATACTGACACATGGCAAATTTTCTGAAAAAGAGCAAAAGAAATTAGAGATTGATATTTCGAGAGTAAAACAAAAATCCAGAAGCTATATGACGAATCATATTTTGCCACGTCATCGAAGACGTTCTAAATCGTTCCTCTTCTCCCAAACCCACTATCGATCTATGAGCAGTTTCTACTCCACGATCTCTTTTATCTTTTTCGAGAATAGAAACCACCTTCTCTTTCCCTCTACGAACTTGTTCTCCTCTCCTCACTTCCGCTCTCTTTCTCAAATCCAAAGACGACGCAAATAGAGCGGTTTCTTCAATCATTACTGGAAATTGCAGTAAGAACTGCAAATTGTTAGAATCGAGTGTATACAATAACTAACAAGTAAAGAGTCAGCAGCATAGATGAGTTATATGTACACAGTACACTCACCAAAATCGTTGTTCAATTTTTGTTTCTTTGAGGTAACAACTATTTCATTCGCTTTCTCAAAAAAAAAAAAAATACTTCTTCATTCTTATACTGTACTTTTCTTCACAACTAAATTAATATATTTAGTTAACAGTTGAGTTTCTCTTATTTGTTGAGAGAGAAGAGATGAAAGATTTCATATGGGCAGAGAAACTGCTTCAAGCTTGGTTCAACGGAATCTGAAAAACAATGCTCCACCACCAATCCATCTTCGTAAGGTTCTTTCAAGTATGTTATCATTCATGTGTTAGCTATATATATATCAATGGTAGGATATATATACGAAAATCTTATTTTAAAACTTCTAATATATATATATATATATTTAATATTTAATTTAGAAAAAAACATTAAATATGTTTAACTTTCAGATTATTAAAAGTTCAAATAATACATTTGTCAAATAATTTTGTGTTATAAAAAACCTATCAGCTATATACTTATATACATAATTTAATCAAAAGTTAAATCAATATTTGCAATTTACTATTTGATATTTAAAATTTCTGTATTCACTTACTGTTTTAAATCACATTCATTGTAAAAAACCTATTCATATCTATTTTACCCGTACGTAGTACGGGCTATATACTAGTATCTACTAAATCTGAATGGAGAAAATTTAGTAAAGTATAGAAAACGAGGTTTTTTTTAACCCCTCTTTTTAGTCTAAAACCTTCAAAAGATTGATTAGATTTCTTTATAAAAAGAAACAAATTTTGACAAAAAAAAAGAAAGAAAGAAAAACACACATTTAATTATTTTTTGAGTTGAATTCAAAGAATTTTGATTTGACGCCAAAATAATTGAGATTTAACGTAAAAAAATATAATTTGACTTACAATTTAGTGCTAAAATTGTGAAATCACCATTTAATAATATTTGTATATATATTTATAGTTTCTTATAAATCGATTTTCACAAATTGTAAATTATAATTTTATATTTAAAACACACCGTTTAATTGAAAATGCACAAATACGGAAAATTGAAAAAGGGTTCTTTTAGTAACTTTTAAAAGTTTGATCTTAAAAAGCGAAAACAATTAGGGCATAAAAATAAATTGGAGAAAAAGTCAGGGTTTTAGGTGGATCTAGGTCTTCTCCACAATCGTCTCTGTAACTGAGACCCAAAGCCCTCACCCTTTTTATTTTCTCAAATTCTCGCAAGATCTTACGAGGTAATCCCGTCGATTTCAGCTTTCCCATCGTTAATTTCACTTCCGGTTTCAGTGAAATCTGGAACTTTGCCCCCGATTTCTGTTCCAAGTTTCGGCTTTCTTTATATAAGATCCATCGATATATTGAGTGATTGAGCTGCAACTAGATAACTCCATGGAGGAACAGAGAGAGGAAAGTGAGTTTCATGGTGATTTCGGAGAGCCCATGGAGGAAGCTAGTAAGGGACTAGGTTTATCTTCTATAACTGAAACCCTAGATGGTGAGATTGATGTTCCGCAAGAAGAGTCCTGTCTCAAAAATGCCAATACGGTAGAGGCTTCGGATTCAGGTGTTTGCGATGTTAGTGGGACTGATGAAAACCCTAATGACGGAGGTTCAGCTAATGAAGATGGCAATACGGATACGGTCGAGGAGAGCGGCGCGATTGAGGCTAAGGATAACGTTGAGAAGGGAGTTAGCTCGGATGATCTCACGGAGCCTGAAATTGAGAGAAATGACATGGAGTGTGATGAAGATGCTGAAAGTGCAGGAGAAGAGGAGAATGTGACCTCTGCTGGGAACGAAGTGACTGATGAGAAGGAAAAACGTGAAGTTGAAGATAACGGCGGTTCAGTCGATGGTGAGACGCTTTCTGTTGCAGAAGATAAAGATGACCAAAATAAGAAATCAACAAAGAAAGGCAAGGCGGATGATAACAAAGTGGGTGTTGATAGTGAACAAGAGAAGGACTCAACAAAGAAAAGCGAAGAGGATACTAACAATATGGATGTTGATAGCAAACTGGAAAAGGAAGAAAATGTTGGTCTTAATGAACAAGGAAATCCAGGATATGAGACAACAGATGTTAAGCATTCAGAATCTGCACAAGTTCCAGAGGAGCCTACCCAATTAAGCAAAGGGGAAACGGACGTGGAATACCCAGGAATTGTTTCGGAAGTTAGCTCTGCTGCTGAAATATGTCTTGAAGAAGAAATAACCAATGTTAACCGAAAAGAAGAAAACGGAGAAGCCATGGAAATCGATTATGCGGCAGAGGAACAGGTGGAAAAGGATGTTAAAGTAGGTGGCACTTTGGATTATGCTGGAAACGAATCTGCTGGTGCGAGTATGGTACAAACCCAAGATGCTCCAATAGCTGAAGCTGACCGGAATGATTCCGACGTAGAAAAGGAAATGGAAATTGATGAACGGAAAGAAAATGTTGATATAGCAACTGATCTTAGCGGACCAATCGAATTTGCTGATTCAGCAAACCCACACGGTCCCTCTGAAGATGCTGCTACAGGTGAAGTTGAACCATTGGATCATAATGCTCTTTTTGATCCAAGTTCTGATATTACCAACTTTATTGATTTCAGTGGTGTATCATGTTGGTCAGGAAATATTCAAGACCTTAAAACCGAAACGAATGTATCTTTGAAAGAAGATAAGAAAGCTATTGACATGGCAGAGGAAGTTGCCACAGTGGATTGTAAAGAGACCCTAAAATCTGTTGACGCAACAGTAAATGCTGAATCCCATGATAATGTAAGCTTAAGTGCTGAAGGTATTCAAAGTGAACCCAGTGAAGCCTGTGTTGCTTTTGGAGCAGAATCTCCAGCTGCTGCTACAGAGTGTCCAAGAGAGGCTTCTGATGCAATTATGGGATCTGACGAAAACCAAGAAGAAAAGGGTCATGAATGCTTAGATAAGAAAGCAGTAGATCAACAAGATGCAATGAGAGAGGAAGATGACAATACTCGTGAAGCTCCAAGTATTGATCCAAACCAAAAGGAAGATATAGAAATGGAAGAAAATCCCACCGATTTTGATTATGCTGATGTTGGAACCGATTCTGATATTAAAACCAATGGTGTGAAACGAAAGGCTGATGTCCTGAGTGAGGATTCACCAGGAGAAGGTAGGAAGACTGTTTCATTGGCCAAGGTGTCTTTTGCCCAAAGGCCGTCCTTTAAGATCGGTGCATGCATAGCCAGAGCTGCTAGTCAAATGGCAGGATCTCCTTCAGTTCTGAAGGGTAGTAACTTTGGTGATGAAACTCTTTCTGTTGAGAGTTTTGTATCCCAGCTTCAGTGTGCAGCAACAGACCCTGTGAAAGAGAACGTTGTATCTGAAATTGCTGTTGGTTTTTTCTTAGATTTCCGAAACTCATCGGCTTCGCAGCAAGTTAACCCAGAAAAGGTAAGCAGTAAAAGAGGTAGACCATCCAATTCTAATGCAGGAGGAACCGAAGCATTTGAGTTTGAGGAAATGGGCGACACATACTGGACTGACAGGGTGATCCATAATGGTGGTGAAGAGCAAACACCACCTACTGAGAAAGGAAACTATCAAGTTGTGCCAGTTGAGTTGAAACCGGCCCAGGTTCAAAGGACTCGTCGACCATACAGAAGACGACAGTCTCAGGCCAGTATTCCTCTTCCAGCCTCAGACAAACCAGCGAACTTTGATGAGAATGCACCGGCTGAACTTATAATGAACTTTTCTGAAACGGATACAATACCTCCTGAGAAGAGCCTGAGTAAAATGTTCAGGCATTTCGGACCAATAAACGAGTCGCAGACTGAAGTTGACAAGGAGAATAACCGGGCTAGAGTAGTTTATAGGAAGGGAACTGATGCCGAGGTTGCTTACAACAGCGCAGGAAGGTTTAGTATCTTTGGGACAAAGGCTGTGAATTACGAGCTCAGCTATACTATAACTGAAGCATTCAAAGTTCAGCCTTATGTTGTGTCTTTAGGCGAGGAGGATGCAGCACTATGTCTTCCATCCTAAATGTAGTTTTGCCTCGAGCATGGTTCAGGTAAATCTTCTTCTTTTGTACTGCTTTTTATGTTTTCGTTCATGCTCGAATGCTTAAACTATAGTACCTACTGGTTTGAAAGCTGATGTGTTGTTTCTTTGAATGCATAGGGTTTTTTTATTTTTATTTTTTTATTATGGTAGTAATAACATAGGTAGAATGAAAAGAGGTATATGCATAGTAGCCTGGTAGATTCAAGCTAAGAAGTTAAGACTCATTAACACATAGATCACAACAAAATGATGATGCCCTGTCATTGCGTGTTGTTTTCTTCTTAAAAGAGCATATATGGAAATCTTGTAAGGTAACTAAATTGATTTTGGATTCAACCAGAATTGTTGATCTTGTATTTCAGGTGAAAACAATCCGCAGGCATCAAGATAAGTAACAACGAAGTGGCTCAATGGATTGGAGGGTCTTGCACTCTTGCTTGTGTTTTGTTACAGTTAAGGTAGAGATTTAGGCTGTGTAATATGAGAAAACATGTAATTTCCAGAGTTCTTGAGTATCTGTTATTGTCCAGGCTAGAGAATAGTCCCCTCATTTGATTTGCTGTTAAACCAAGTTATGTTAGGACAGTGCTGGTAAGGTTACTAGGAGAAAACTGATTCTGAGCAGCAAATTGGGAGACTTAGGTGAGATGATTCGACCAGTTTAGCACTAGTCAAATTTATGTTCAAAATATTTGGGTTACTTATTTTATACTTATGACCATTGATTTTCAAATTTCAAGCTGCCACCGATGAATGGTGCTTGATCTTATACACTCCTCTGCAGACTCACACAGACCTTTTGTCCCAAACCAGACAGAATACACATAGATGAGCTCTGATTGTTTTCACCAGAATACTTCTCACAGAGTAGCCTTAGACTTTTACTTTTATCTTACCGATACTTTCAAGCATATCAATCAGCATCGGTCTGAGAACGTGCAATGCCTCGAAGAAACTTTGTTTAGGTTTAACGTTGCAAATACCCGAAAGTTAAATAATCTGATTTCAAGCTACGTCATGTTTGGATTTTTTTAGCAGAAAAGTAGGGATGAGTCAAGTATCTCAAGATATCAAAATACCCAAAAACAAATCAGAATATTTGTTTATGGAATCCGTTATCCACATCAAAAAATTTCGAGTACCTAAAAACGGAAAAAGGTCAAGATTTATGTAAGAAATTATTAATTAATAAAAATATTTCAGGGTTTTATCTCGAACCAGCAAAAAATAAAATTGCAACGTGGATAGATCAATACGGTCTATTAACGACCAAAAAAATGATGCATCATAAACCTCCATCCCCAAAAGAGTTTTTGGGTAGCTCTTCAGGTACAATTGTTTTTGTATTATCTACGAACCTATTTCTCCAAGAACAAAAGAAATCTGATTTCTGTTGTTCATGCCTGTCTGATGATAACACGCTCGAGTGACGAATTCGGTGTGCCGTTCACTTTACCAGTCAGGTCTCTCTCTCTCTCTCTCTCTTCGGACATCGCTTTTCACTTCTTCTCCACACTCGTCTCTTTAACTGAGACCCAGAGCCCTCTTCTTGTTCTTTTCTCCAATTCTCGCAAGATCTAAAGAGGTAATTCCGTCGATTTCAGCTTCCTCGTTGTTGGTGTTAGTGAAATCTGGAACTTTTCATGCATATTGTGAATACCCTTTTCCCCGATTTCTGTTTCTGTTTTCAAGTTTCGGGTTTTCTTTATATAGTATATTCATCGATATACTGAGTAATTTTGAGCTTCAACCAGATAATTCCGATGGAGGAACAGAGAGAGGAAAGTGAGTTTGTTGGTGATTGCGGAGAGCCCATGGTGGAAGCTGGTAAGGGACTAGGTTTATCTTCTAAAACTGAAACCCTAGCTGGTGAGGTTGATGTCGAGGATGCCAACACGGTAGAGAATTCGAATCCAGTTGTTTGTGATGTTAATGGGACTAATGAAAACCCCAATGATGGAGGTTCAGTTACTGGTGATGGGAGCTTAAAAGCGGGAGATGCCAATGCGGGTAATTCGGTTTCTGATGAGAAACAAGTGAAAGCTGATGTTGGAAGTGTTGAGGATCTGGTTGAGACTAAGGATAACGTTGAGGAGAGCGGTGCGGTTAGCTCTCTTAGTGGTGAGGAGAGCGGTGAGGTTGAGACTAAGGATAACGTTGAGAAGACAGTTAGCTCTGATGATGTTGAAAGGACTGATGCTATCACAGTGCCTGAAACGGAGAGAAATGACATGGAGTGTGATGAAGATGCTGGAATTGTTGAGGTGAAGCCGGTAGATGAGAAAGAGGGCTCTGAGCTTTGTAATGATGTGCAGGGAGTTAGTAAGTCAGTTAAATTAGTTGATGTTGAAATGAATGATGAGACGACTAAAAATGGTGCAAGTCATGAAACTGCAGGAGAAGAGGATACTGTGAATGAAGTGACTGATGAGAAGGCAAAATGCGAAGTTGAAGATAACGGTGGTGCTTGTGATGCCGAACAAGATGTAGAAACTGAAAAGTCCCAGCAAAGTTCAGTCGATGGTGAAACGCTTTCTGTTGCAGAAGGTAATGCTGAGCAAGAGAAGGAATCAGCAAATAAACGTGAGGAGGATAACACCAAAATGGATGTTGATAGCAAACAGGCAAATGAAGAGAATGTTGGTCTTCATGAACAGAGAAATCCAGGATCTGAGACCAAAGATGCTAAGCATTCAGAATCTGCACAAGTTCCAGAGGACTCTACCGAATTAAGCAAAGAGGAAACGAACCAAGAAAACCCAGGAACTGTTTCGGAAGTTAGCCCCGCTGCTGAAATATGTTGTGAAGAAGAAATAACCAATGTTAATCAAAGAGAAGAAAACGGGGAAGCCATGGAAATTGGTTATGCGGCAGAGGAACAGGTGGAGACGGATGTTACAGTAGGTGGTGTTTTGGATAATGCCGACAATGAATCTGCTGGTGCAAGTATGGTACAAACCCAAGATGCTCCAATAGCTGAAGCTGACAGGAATGAGTCTGATGTAGTAAAGGAGATGGAAATTGATGAGCGGAAAGATAATGCTGATATGGCAAGTGATCTTACCGGAACAATTGAAACTGGTGATTCAGCAAACCCAAACAGTTCCACTGAAGATGCTGGTCCAGGTGAAGTTGAACCGTTGGATCATAATGCTCTTTTTGATCCAAGGTCTGATATTACCAACTTTATTGATTTCAGTGGTGTATCATCTTGGTCAGGAAATATACAAGACCTTAAAACCGATACCAGGAATGTTTCTTTGAAAGAGGATAAGAAAGCTACTGACATGGCAGAGGAAGTTGCCAAAGTGGGTTGTAACGAGACCCTTAAATCTGTTGGCGCTACAGTAAACGCTGAACCCCGTGATAAACTAAGCCTAAGTGCTGAAGGTGTTGAAAAGGAATCGAATGAAGCTCGTGTTGCTACAGATTGTCCAAAAGAGGCTTCTGATGCGATTTTGGAATCTGAAGAAAACCAAGAAGATAAGGATCATCAATGCTTAGATCAGAAAACATTTGATCAACAAGACACAATGAGAGAGGAAGATGACACTAATCATGAAGCTCCAAGTATCGATCCAAACCAAAAGGAAGATACAGAAATGGAAGACAATCCCACCGTTTATGATTATGCTGATGTTGGAACCGATTCTGATATTAAAACCAATGGTGTGAAACGAAAGGCTGATGTCCTGAGTGAGGATTCACCAGGAGAAGGTAGGAAGACTGTTTCATTGGCCAAGGTGTCTTTTGCCCAAAGGCCGTCCTTTAAGATCGGTGCATGCATAGCCAGAGCTGCTAGTCAGATGGCAGGATCTCCTTCAGTTTTGAAGGGTAGTAACTTTGGTGATGAAACTCTTTCTGTTGAGAGTTTTGTATCCCAGCTCCACTGTGCAGCAACAGACCCTGTAAAAGGGAACGTTGTATCTGAAATTGCTGTTGGTTTTTTCTTAGATTTCCGAAACTCATCGGCTTCGCAGCAAGTTAACCCAGAAAAGGGAAGCAGTAAAAGAGGTAGACCATCCAATTCTACTGCAGGAGGAACCGAAGCATTTGAGTTTGAGGAAATGGGCGACACATACTGGACTGATAGGGTGATCCATAATGGTGGTGAAGAGCAAACGCCATCTACTGAAAAAGGAAACTATCAAGTTGTGCCTGTTGAGTTGAAACCTGCTCAGGTTCAGAGGACTCGCCGGCCATACAGAAGACGGCAGTCTCAGATCAGTATTCCTCCTCCTTCAGCCTCAGACAAACCGGCAGACTTTGATGAGAATGCCCCAGCGGAGCTTATAATGAACTTTTCTGAAACGGATACAATACCTCCTGAGAAAAGCCTGAGTAAAATGTTGAGGCATTTTGGACCAATAAGGGAGTCACAGACTGAAGTTGACAGGGAGAACAATCGGGCTAGAGTAGTTTTTAGGAAGGGTGCTGATGCCGAGGTTGCTTACAACAGCGCAGGAAGGTTCAATATCTTTGGGACGAAGGCTGTGAATTACGAGCTCAGCTATACAATAACTGAAACATTTAAAGTTCAGCCTTATGTTGTGTCTTTAGGCGAGGAGGAAGCAGCGCTATCTCTTCCCTCTTAGTTGTAGTTTTGACTCGGGCATGGTTCAGGTAAATCTGCTTCATCGCCTCCCCTGTGTTTTAACTTCTTTTGTACATTTTTGTTCATGCTCGAATGCTTACACAATATAGCCCTCTGGTCTGAAGGTTGATGTGTTAATAACTAAGGTGTATACTTTTTCACATATGTATAGTCAATAGTGTAGACCGAGAAGAATTGGATATATTCATAATAGCCTGGTAGAAGAAGTTTAAGACCCATTAGCACATACATGACGATAAAGTAATTTATGCACATGGATTTCTTCTAAGGGGGTGTTTGGACTCTAACCGAGTGGCTGATTTTGTGTTTCAGGTGAAAACAAATGGGCAGGCATCAAGAGAAGTAAACGATGAAGTGGCTCGATGGAATTTGGAGGCTCTGCTTGTGCTTTGTTACCTTTTAGGTAGAGATTTAGGCTGTGTAATAGTGTGAGAAAACATGTATTTTCTAGAGACGATAGTTCTTGGTTATGTGTAATTGTCGAGGCTAGAGAGACGATCTTCTTCTTCTTTTTTTTTTCTTTCTGGTGACTAAACATTTGATTTGCTGTTATTAAACCAAGTGATATTAGGAGAGTGTTGTTGAAGTGATTAAATTTGGATCCTTCTGCTAGGTGAGATGATTCGAAAACAGAATCTATGAACGGTTTTGGTCGTATAACCGATTTAAGCCGAGTGGAATAACCGGATTTGAAAACAGAATCTATGAGAAATAACCCGACTTGATTTCATATTTCGTTGACTAAAAATAAACTAAAGAAAAACAAACTGATTACAGTACGTTACATTAAACCTGGGTTTTCTAAATGATCTCAAATCCGAACCGAAACTAAAACCGCACTAAACCAAATCGAATGTTTCGGTTTCAATTCGGTTTTCATATTATATAAACCGATGTCCGAACAATCCATAGATGATCTCTAATATAACAGTAGAGTACATCATCGTCTACCATCGTTTTCATATTTTAGTCAACGTTGAAAACTAACGGCGTTAGTTTTGCTGTTACAAATACATTACAGGAGGGAATTCCAATTTTTTGACCAAATGTTTTTCAAATAGCTTCCAATTTTCACGCCCCTTCCTCTTCCCTCCCACTTCACTTTCCAACTTTTTGTTTTTTTGTTGTTTCCCCCAAAATTAACAAAAGAGAGAGAATAAAGAAAACCTAGCCTGCTTCGCCGTGGAGTTTCACACCACGACGAGCTCGTAATCGCGACATCGTTATCGATATTGCTATCGCTACGCCGCTGGGTTTCGATGTTTGCATCGCTAAGACATTAACCATCGAGCGTCGTGAGTATGCTTCTAATCCTATCTCTGATTTCTGTTTGTAATCGAAATCTTCGCTTGTAAGTTCTTCGCCGGTGGTGCTCATCAGTTTCTAGGGTGGTGCATAGGGTTTTTTTATTTAGGGTTGTGAGGATAACTTTATGATTTTGAGCCGGATGGATTTAGGAAAATGGAATTAGGATGATATGAAAAAACTACCAAATTTTGCCTCAGTCTTACTGATATCACTTACTTTTTTTTGTGAAAGAAGTTGAGAAGGTAAATTGGAGGATCAAGCGAACAACATTGTTTGGAAATGGGGAAAGTCGTTGCTCCCGGTGCTTTCGGTAGTTCGCTTCAGATGGGTGTAGGATCCAAAGCTGCGCCAAAAGCTAAGAGGAAGACACCCTCAGAACTGAGAGTAATTTTGCTTCTCTCTCTTCATTGTGCAGTGTTTTCCTCGTTGAGTTGCAAGTTATCTTTAAAGATTGTTCATTCAAATACTATTCCCTTCTCACAACACAGGGAGAACAATTGAAGCGGACTGCTTTTGTGGACCAAGCTAAAGAATCTTTTGATGCATTGCTGCGCCCTTGCAAAAGGTAAAAATCATCATGCCGTCAAGTTGTTGAACTTATATTTTTCTTACTAGATCATCTTGGCAGTAGCACGGAGAGGGAAAATGGGCTCAAGAAACAAGAGCACTTGAAGAATCCAAAATACATAGAGATGCGTATGGATGAACTATATCCTGTCAAAAAGGCTCGGCCTTGGATGTCCTTTGGCAAAGAAAACTTTAAGGTTCACAACCTCAGAACCTCTCTTATTTTAATTCTTGATTCCTTTAATTTTGTGAAAAAACTTATGTAAAAGACGCTCTATAGTTTAGTACCCATCTTTTTGTTTTATTAATTTATTTGTCTTTACCACAGGAAAATGGTACGAAGGAGCAATCCAGCAGCCTAGTCAATGTTTCTTTACTCTCAGATGTTGTTGCTATCAAAAGACAACAACTTATTCGGTAAAATACCTCAGGCAATTTCTGACTGGAGTAAGCTGACTTTCTCTGCTTTAACTTATGTTAATGCTTTAATGTCTTATCAGTGAGGACAATAATGCTTCTACTGAAGTTTCTAATGATACTAACGCCAATGCTCGCCAAACAATTGAGACATGTAGCCAGAGCATGTTTCGCAGTGTCACAGAACTTTCAACCATGGGTGAAGAGTTATCCTGCTTGCCAGATATTGATATGGTATGCTTCACTTGGTAGTCTTTGCTAATTTCAGATGGCTACATATATGGTCTGGTAAAACTGATGTCATCTTGTAACAGAACAAAGCACTGAAAGGACTTGCCACTTGTAAACCATTGCCAGTTCATCCTGGTGACGTAACTGGGAAATCTGATACGGCTTCATTAAGTGGAAATTTCATGTCGGAGTTCCATGTTCCTGGGGAAAAGATTCCTCTGGATCTTTCCATGAAGACTTATGCTCGACTTGTTTCCTCTTCTCCATTAAATTGGTGAGTTGAGCTATTTCTGATATTACTGTACCGTATGTACGATGTAGTAAGAACTGAATCATATTTTGGTTGATTCTTTTATTCCGAACATAGTTTTTCGTTGAATCTGAGTGTGATTCCTCCTTGACATCTTATATTAGTTATCACATACCACTTATTGATGATGCTAGATGAAATTTTGTTTTGTTATCAGCCAGAAGTTTTCCTTTTATTTTCTCTTCTTTTTCTTATTAAATCATGTTGAAATAGTGTTTTTTATTTTGCCTCTGAAGTTTGATTCAGTCTATTATTTTCCATTCTAATGTTGTTCTAGGTTACATAGGTCAACCATGGGTAGCACCTACAATGGTATGCTACGGCTAAAGTCGCTGTCGTGTAATGTGGTAAATCAAGATAACAGCAGTGGTTGTGGATCAGCTGTGGTTTCCCAGGTGTTAAATTCCATGTCGCTACACTCATGGGTTTATCCTCAGTCCACATTGCCACCTTTTATCATTTCAGCATTGGTAGCATCTGGAACAGACAAAGGTTTGTTAATTAGAGTTCCTGAGCTATGCCGTCTTATCAGTCATCTTCCTTCTAAATTTTTTTGAATAGATCTTCATTTTGCTATTTTAGGTGAAGTTGATTTCCTACAAAAGCGACAATTGGCATGGGAAGATGCTTTTCGAAGTCTATATTTTATGTTTCGGAAGAATCTCTGCAAAATATTTTATGGTAATCCCATCGTATCTGCCTGATTTGGATGCGAATTTTTTCCCGGTAGTATCACACTAGGTTAATGAAGATAACGTCAATAGCACTGGAATGCTTACATATTGTCATACAGATGCATGTAGGTGGAAATTTTTTTCCGCAGAGACAGTGATCTTTCTCATGTTCCATCCCTCTTACTGTAAATGATCTGTATGCTGTACTCTTAAAATGAAACTAAATTTTGTTCATTATTTGGATTGTAGTTTGTACTTCACAGTTTGTGGCAATGTTCACCGGAAGCTGCGAGTCAGGGGGTGCCAAACGCTCATGCAATGCCTATATCACTCAGTCAACTAGAAGATTGAGAGCCATGCTTAAAGACCTTGTAAGATATGCTCCCTGAGTATTGTTAAGCCTTTTGCTTAATTTAGCTTTAAACAAATTGTTTGTGTTTTGCTTTCCTTGAGACTTTCATAGTGTAACTAGGCTGCAGCATCCTTATCTATTTTTATTTTTTCTTATATAGTTTTGGTAGTCTGAATAAGTTCCTTGATCGACTGCTTCTTTGATAGGACTTTATGAAATAAAAGTCAAGTCTTACCAAAATTTGCACATAAACTAGAGTCAGGGGGCTGCTTTTAGTAGGAATTGTATTCTCAACTACACATCTTTACTTCGTTTTTCTCAAATTTTGAGAAGCCATGTGCTTTTTTGGTCAGTGTGGCTAGCCTTAAACGTATTGTAGTTTGCAGCATTTTGAAGTTATTTTGTCGGTTCACAAATGATAGAACTTGAAAACATGTTGCCGGATGTTTTTCCACTGCTCTGAGGTCACCAATGCTTAGCTGAGCAATTTTGTTTCATATCAGTGGGATATAAGGAATTTGGCTTAAGCAACAATTTGGTATTGTTTTGTTTTCTCTGTAACTTCATTTAGAATTCCTTAAACATGTTAGACTCTTACATCCATAAAATATAGTATGCTTAATCAATAATTGACACATCAAGAGAGAATTATTAGATTACCCCATCATACTAAATATGCTCTGAAAATGTTTTTCACAGGACGTCTGCTACTCTATGCCTCTTTGCAAAACTAAAATGGATCAGACCACTGTTGAAGATCTTGTTGAACTCTCAGAGATAGAGAATCATAACCTTGGCCAGGTTTGTGCACGTTCAGGAACTATATTTCGGTCTAGGTGAATAACTGAATATTCCACTGTAATGAACAATGTGAAGCACCTGCTACTGAGAGAGTATCGGTGTATTTTTCTGACTCCTGGTAATGGATGCAGACTCGTCGTTCGCGTTCCGTCTCAAACATGGATAATACTCCAGAATCTTTCTTGGCTTTTGACGGAAATGAAAGTGTACATGGATTGTATGATCTTCTGTTAAATTATAGGTGCGTATGAACATTTTTTGGAAAAGAAGTTACATATCGGGCACATCGAAATCAGTAAATCCTATTAACAAATTTCCATAATGTATTATATAACCATTGTTTCTCAATTATGTGTAGGTCTTCTTTGGGATTTCTTCTCACCGCAGATGTTCCTATATTATATTCACCAATACCTTTTCAGAATGCTTCTCTGTCTTCTCCTGAGGTATATTTTCTTACATTTGCGCTTTGCTCTGTAATCTGTGAATTCTCTTGACATTTTGAGAATACTTGTTCTTTGATCTTCAGATCAAGTGCACGGAGATGGTAAGACCAGACCATACAAGTTGCTGCATAGTTGAGATTAAGGGCGAATATCTTCCGCCGTGGATTATTAGCAATATTTGTGCAAATGTGGGTGCTAATGGACAAAACTTTGAAGCCAGGTTTGTTGATGCAAAATCTCTTCTCTTCTCTTCCACACCAAAAAACTGAAGTCTTTGTTAGGAAATTCTAACATTCTGTGTGTTGCCTTTAGCTTTGTGACCGAGCCAACCTCGGTTAGCTTAAACATGGGTCTACCACAAATCCCTGAGAAAACCGAGCCTGAGTCTCGAGTCATAGAAGGCACAGGAGAAACAAACGATGATCCGTCTGGCATTCCGGGGGCAGTGATCTGCCCTCAGCTTCGATCAGGCCATCTAAAAAGCTTGAAGTATTGCAACAAGTCTTACACTGTTTCGCTGTCTCCCTCGTGATCTGTAATTGCTTTGAATCCTCTCTTTTTCCAGGTTTTCATCCTTATATCAGTTATATGTATGACCCCCAAAATCAAATTATAAACCCAATGTTAACTTTTATTTGCGATTTGGCTTGGACATATTTTATGGCAATGTATAAGAAGCTTTGTAACAACAGAGTGACCTTTTTTTGTCAAAAGACTCAAAGATCTGTTATGATCTTGCCTTCATATGTAAGATCCAACAAAAGAGCAAAATAATTAACTTTGGATTTGATATATTCAACCAGAGTATGAAACATCATCCGTACAGGTTTTGATTGGATGTCTTGCAATAAAGAGAAATGTACATTCATTTTGCACTAACTATGCCAAGAGGGAATATGGATATCTAGACATGTGAACTTGTTAAACAACTCCATCTCCTAGTTCGAGATCCCTCGCCTAGAATCATAAGCATCCCCATATTATTTGCTGACAAATCGTGGACATACCTGCTTTGCAATTTTTTAGCTGAATTCATCAGAAAGCAGTAATATCAGTAAACCAAAAAGCAAGTTTTTTTTACTCGTAAATTTACTTACTTGTTTCCCTTGGCTTTCCTTTTCCAAGAAACGAAAGACACCATCCACTGAAACACAAGAATGAAGGGAGACCAAAATTGAGGCTTACGCATAGTTTCACAAAGCAGTATGCAATAGGAGAGATTATGATTATCTACCTTGAAGACCGTTACTACAGAGAATGCTTTAAATGATGGCATTTTGCTAACCGGGTTTCGCCTGTTTGTTGTGACAGTTTCCTTTGATAAATGCTGTGCGATTTCTTTCAGCAACACCAACTGAGCTTTGTCTGTCCGCATCGATACAATAATTTGTCTCAATGATTCCCTTTCAGCTTCAAGTGCTTGAAGCCTTGGGTAAAGCTTCTCGATTTTTGGATCATTAACTCCTTGCTGAGTCATGAACGGTTCTTGGTATCTCGGAGAATTCCAATGATCACCGTTCAACTTTCCCTTACTTATCTTACTAGGCTCGTCGTCAATCTTAACTTCAGAAACTCCCACATGAATTGAGTCGATAGTATAAACTCTGTCGCTACTACTAGACATAGGAGAGTCTGCAAAAACTGTTCCCTTTATTTCTTTTGCTGTTCCTAAAGGCGAATTTGGATCATAATATGGCCATCTTGGAGACTGGTCAACTATAACCTTTTCCACAATCTCAACGTTACCATCAGGTCCGCTCGGGCTCTCATCCACACTACATTTCAATGAAGTATATTCACACGGGTAGACATCAATACCGACTGCGCTAGAGTCTCTGCCGAAACTAAGTATCTGATCGTGCATCTCGGCTTCTGTTAGCCCATAGCTCAGCAATCTATGCTTGTATGCTTCGACCTCATAAGTCAAGGCCTCAATAGCTTGCTCTTTCTCATACAACAACTCCTCCAAAGCCGAGAGCTGTTCTTGGTCATGCGTCATTTTCTCCTCTGCAAACGCTTTGAATTGCCGAGCTTCCATCTGTATCTCAGCTTTTTCTCTCTGCAACCTCAGTATCATCGACATCGTCTCACTCGCTGCTGATGCAGCCGCGTTTCTCTCCTCTTCAAGCTCCAAGTGGAGATCTTTCACTGTTTTTCTTTGGCTAGAAAGAGCCTCAAGTAAAGCAGCACATTCATTCTCAACTAGTAACTTGGCGTTTGAAGATGAATCAGAAGAGCCTCGTAACAACATGTTCCGTTCTTTGAATTCGTTGTACTTTCTTTTCACCGTTCTTGTCCAAGGATCTGAAGAACAAGCCCCAAGGGGATAATCACAACCAAAATCACAGCATTTCACCACATCTCTTGAAGCAAAGCTTAGTTCAGAATCCATGGGTTACCCAAACCCAACCTCAAATGCAAAGATACAGAGAAATTAAGTACGTTCCCAAAAACCCTAACTTTTGGATCTAATAAAAGCAGGAACCTTTGTTTCATTCTCCAACTGAATTACAGAAACAAGTACATCAATTAATCACAACAATGAGCCACCTAACCTGAATAAATCCACAAAGATAACATTATCGTTAACAAAATGCAAGAAGGTTTCGGCATAGCCAAAGAGAGAAGATAAGTGGTGATTCTCAAGACCCAGAGAAGGTATATTTTCAAGAAAAACTCAATAACAAAAATGGATTTATACATCTTTTTTTACCTCGGCACGAAACTTAAGATGGCTGCAGCTACCTATTCACAAAGATCCCTCCTTCCGGGAAAAAAATGAAATTTTCCTTCTGTTTCCCGGGAAAAAAACAGAGAGGAAAATATTAGAAACGGCGGAATTTTCCGGAGGGAGAGTAGATGGAAAATCCAATAGGAGGAAAGAGGGAGAATTTTGGAGGATAAGGAAGTTTTTGTCTTTGATTCTCCATCTTCCTCATCTTTCTCCCTCCTTTATCGGAGCGCGTTTCATAGTTCTTGGGCTACGTGCCCACAGAGAGAGTAATATCATGATAAAAATTTGCCCTTTTTTATGGGAAAAAAGCCAAAATTTAATAAAAATGTTCGTGAAGAGAAAATCAGTTAACGAAATATTTGTGCGTTTGTAATTAGAGAGATATTAATGGACGCCCGGAGAAAAAGATTCAAAACAGATTTGTATGAGCATAGTTACATTCATACCTTAGATAGTTTACCAGTTCTATTGATTCATTTAATCTCTAAAGCTAAGCTATATCATAAACGGAAATTTCAATCAAAGCTGGACCAATCTGATAATATGTTTCTTCATTATCTTCTTCCTTCATATAAATTTTATAATTATCAAATCTCAGTAATTTTGGATAGATCACTCTGTTTTTTATGGTTCCTTTTAAATGCCCACATACTTGCTGGTTGCTACAAAAATAAATAAATAAATAAATTTTACATAAATAGGCTGGCCTCACATATATAACTAATATAGCTATAGTTTATTTTAATTGGTTTGTTTGTGTGTTTGGCTCACAAGGATTTTGTTGCAAAATTACAATTAATAGAGTTGGTTGTTACACGTGATTATAAATTTAGAGATAAAAAGAAGAGAAAATGAAAATGAAAATGAATGTCAGATAAAGAAAAAAGTAATGAAATTCAGTAAAAATGAAATAGGTAAATTTAGAGACAAAAATAAGAGGAAATGAAAATTAATGTATTGTGATAATTTTTTTAACTCAACTATTAAATAAGATTGAAAGTACATAAACGAAAGCTCATCCTATACATATCCCAACATTTTTTTTAACAAAACACAAATGTTAAAAAGTGTATTCCTTTTTTTTTCAATTTTATAAAAGATTTAGATTTAAACGCGTATTTAATGTTTTTATCTTTTTTTACAAAAATATTAAATTAATATTTTAATCTAATACAATTCAACTAATCATATAATTACTACAAAATATAAATAATCACAAAATATTTAATATATTTAAATTTTATATAGAAATTTTTAAAATATCTAATTAAATGAAACAAATAAAAGATTCTAAAATATCTTATAAAATGAGATAGATAAAGTATTAAATAATGAAATTGAGTATCTTTCATCACGACTGTTGTCGCTAATTAGACTTAGTTCTGGCCAAGTGGTAGGAGTACAAAAGTATTGGACTTAATAAATTTTAGAAAAATCATTTTTATTTTGAGGCCTAATTTTTTTTCATATCTTGGAACTCAAATTATAGAAAATAGGGATATTACATATACATTTTAGTTAACCAGAAATAATTTTGCCCAACATATAAGAGTCAAGTCTACCGCTAAGACGCTAACGACACGATCACTATCACAACCGCCACTACCATCATCGCTAAAACAATTGTTGTGGCGATAAGAGTGATTGTAGCAATTATGATAGCCACGACGGTCGTTTGCAACGATATCAATGACCGTAGACTAGACCTTGTGGTGGTTGTAGTAGTTTTTTACTGTATAATAAAAATATACAAAATCTTATCCAGAATGTACACTACAAAATACAAAAAAAATCCAAAAATATTTATTTCACGCACTAAAATCTAAGAATATAAGTGTTACAATTAATACTCAATATTTTAATTAAATACAAATTGAACTCTGATTTCAAACTCGAGACTTGAATGTCTTTCAAATTTGATGGCTTTCGACATCTCTGAAATCTTTGTTAATGTTTCACCAAACTTTTATCAGTTTGAGTATATATCTTTTAGTTATTTGTGCTTCTTTGTTATTGTTTTATCCGATAAAAACACAAACAATTAGATGATAGATACTCAAACTAATAAAAATTTAGTAGAATATTAACAAAGATTCCAGAAATGTCAAAAGTTATTAAATTCTAAAAAAATCCAAGTCTCAAATTTAAAGTCATAGTTCAATTTGCACTTAGTTAAAACATTGAGTATTAATTATAACGGTTATATTTATTGAGTTTTGTTGCATGAAATAAAGATTCTTTAGAGGTTTTTCTTGTTGCATTTTTCCCTTATATATTATTCGAATCCCTAGTTTTCACTATAGTTTGAAATGTATACCCAAAAGGCCAAAACAGATCGGGGTGGGTCCATGAGAAGAGATAAAAACCGGAGTTGTTGTTAGGGCAATTTTCGTTTAATGACATAACCAAGAGGCCAAACCTTTTACCATATCATAAAATGGCTAGAAGAATTGAGTTTCTTTATTATGATTTGGGAACAAGACATATCTTGAAGATCAACGGGCTATTCCAGTCTAAAATGTTAAAGAATTTGTAGAGAAAGAAAGTTTATTCTTTTAACACAACCAACGTTGAGAGCGCTTTCTAAGATTGTGAACAAAAAAAAAAGGTCTTGCTGAGAATGAAGAACAAGAGTGGTAATCCTAGGTTGATTGCTGGTAAAAAGATGGATATTGTTCACTCTTCAGGTCTGATATCAGTGAAGAGTAACATGTATTTGTAACTCTTAGATTTAACCGATTCACTTCTTAAATTTACGCGACACCTATATATATATATATATAGATATTTTTAGGAATCTGGTCAGCATGGAAAAAAAAAATGAAAAAACAAATTTAAGGTAGTCTTTTTTGTTGTCTGGCAATTTTGTTTGATAAGTTTTGTCTACCAGATTTAAGGGTAGTCTATTTGTCTGAAGTCTGAACCGTACACTTGAAATGTCCCTAAAAAATATTTTGTCCGAATGATGATTAGGAAAACATTTACGAAGGTGTACTATAAAGATACGTTGAAGGACCCACATAGATTTGTCCTCCCTATCTCACGATAGTGCTGTCTAATTTCTTATTTATAATGCCTCAATCATTCAATCAATTCCCACTTCTTTTTAAAAGAACATTTTAAAAATCTTATTTTCCGAGTAACATATCTAGAAAATAGTGATCTAACTACAGATGTTGAAAAACTTATGGCTGGTTATATTTAGGTGTTTTTGCGAATGTTTATATATTATCCATCAAACATGGGAAGGAAGAAAAAATTACAAACCAAAATATCTACATGGATCATTTGAACAAATAATTTATAGTCTATAACATTAAGTATATATTGGATTTTTTTTTCAATGTATATACTGAATTTTATATGCTAGAGATGATGATTCAATTTTCTTATAAAGTCTTTTTTTTAGTCAATTCGGAGTAGTGATTATAAATGTATGTATGTATAAAGACAACAGGTCCGACAAATAAAAAATCAAATGCATAACACGACAAAACAAAAAGCTTTTCATGATTATCTTTTTTGTTCCGTGATCATCACGTGTTGTTAGTTTTGTAGTTTTCAATCTATATGCCTCAAATTTTTATAAAATGTTGTTTTCAATCTATGATTGTTAGTTATACTTCAAATTCTGTAATGGTTCTTATCTTTTCCCCGAGTTACACCACATTTTACGAAAGCTGTCATCTCACACCATTATTCAAACAGAATATTCTAACTCTTCATGCGAACTATTTTGATTCTTCATGTAAACTTTTACCAACTTCACCAATTTTACCATTTTTGAGTTTTCTTCTTCTTTGCTTCTCTTTTATTATACCACTTACGAGACCTGAACATGTCGGAAATATGTTTATCTTAGTTATTACTTATTATATATGACTTACAATGCTTATGAACACACATTTTTACTAATTAATATGATCAATAATCACGTGATAAAAACCGCAAAAAAAAAAAAATCGATGTTATCGGGGATAGATATATATCAGAATACATAGATGTAAAGGGACCCATAGATATCAAATGTTAATTTAGGGTTTGAGTGTGGTGTTGGGGCCACCCACAGAAGGAATTCGAAGGCGGTTGTCAAGTTTTGATGGATCTTATTTGCGCAAAAAAATAATATAAATCTATAAACTACATGACTGAAATAAACAAGATTAACAACAAATCGAAATCCGAAATATGAAAATCAACAGCGACTGATTCGCAGTGCAAAAATATCATATGTCAAGTTTATGATTACCTACGTATTGTTTATGTAATGCTCAATATTGCGACTGTTGTCTCCACGTTCATGAATTAAAATGACAAAGATAAGAAAAAAGATTGAGAAAAATAATGATAATCAAGATGGAATATCACGCGTAATATGCTTATGTTTAAAAATGATAATCAAAATGGAATATGTCAAATACATCATAAGTATATAAAATGAAAAATAAGAAAATGATACTATACAAAAGAATATACTATTTTGGCCACCCACTAGTATTAACATAATACACTTTGTCCTTCTCTCGTAATATGCAGCTTTTCATTCGACTAACCGACACTAGTGATGTCTAGCATCTAAATGGTCTTTCACATGTTTTCTAAAAACATTTTAATGACAAAAGATAGACGTATAAATCATTTTCCAATTCAACTTTAAAAGCTTGGATCTTTCAACCAGTTCAATTTCTCCTAACTACACAGAAATAATTAATCTTTCACAGAAATCTTCTGGGAGGTTGAGACAAAAAAAAAGATTAATAACAATGTTTGACCGCGACAAAAATAAAAGAAGAAAAATAATAATGTTTGACAACAAAAAAAAAACTCAGAAGTAAATACAGAAGAAGGAGCCAAAAAAAAAAAAAAAAAGGNNCAAAAAAAAAAAAAAAAAGGAGGAGTATGATTAATAATAAATTAAATTAGAAAGATACTTACTTTGGCCAGCCACTACTTGTTGTTGCTAAAACAATTACTCACATTTCTCTCTTTCTGTGCAATGTCGCAGCCTCTCACCACCAGACCGACCGTCGCCGGAATCTCTTTATTCCCTTTCCGACAGCCGCCACCGCTCTGTGCTTTCCTCTTCGTAATCGTCCTTCTCGTCGCCACTTTCTACACGCTCCATCACCCAGACGCTACTCCTCCTCTCTTTTCTCGAAATTCCCATAATGCCCTCCGTCTCCACCGCCTCTTCCTCTCCTCCGCCTCTAACGCCACCATCTCCTCTTACCTCCGCGCTTTGACCCGTCGCCCTCACGTCGCCGGAACAAAACCCTCTTTAGACACTCTCAACTACGTGCTAAACCATTTCCAAAGCCTCGGACTTGAGACCCATGTCGCCGAATACGAGGCTCTCCTCTCTTATCCTGCGCACATCTCCGTCACGGCACGTTTTACCAACAGCACGACGATGGAGTTTGACTTAAACGAGCCTGTTGTCTACGACGTTCCCGGAGATGATTCCTCTTCCTCTCCCGTCGTTAGGCCTTACCACGCTTATTCGCCGTCTGGGTCGGCGCAGGGTAACGTGGTTTTCGTGAATCACGGCGAGGAGAGAGACTATCTTGCGCTCGAGTCGATTGGAGTGAGCGTTAGAAACTGTGTGGTTTTAGCGAGAAAGGGTGATTCGTTGGGAAGAGGAGGAATCGTGAAGATAGCAGAGACTAAAGGTGCGCTGGGCGTGCTAATATACGCCGAGAACGACGGTGGTGGACTCGGCGGCATTGAGAGAGGCACGGTGATGAGAGGAATCGGAGATCCGGTTAGTCCGGGTTGGCCCGGAGTTGCCGGAGGAGAAAAATTGAGCTTGGAGGACGATCGGGTCACTCGGAGATTCCCCAAGATTCCATCTTTGCCTTTGTCTCTTCACAATGCAGAGATCATATTGGCTTCTCTGGGCGGTCTTAGGGCTCCGATTGAGTGGCGGAATTCGGGTCGGATCGGGTCAGGACAACGGGTTGGCCCTGGACGGACGGTTGTAAACATGACGTACCAGGTAACTGCAATTTCGCATTTCCGTTTTATTTCTTGGTTTGACTTTGTAATTTAGCGTCTTTATTATGTGATTAATTTCCGTTAAACCTTTTTGAAAAATTAGATTTTGAAAGTTCCAATTTGACCTTAATATGTTTTTTTTGGGGGATTACAATTGTAGCTGAAAAAGTGGCAATGGAGCTCAATCAAGTTTGACTCTTGAGATTTAGAAATTCCAAGTAGTCCTGACTCTTGAAAATGTTTTTTGTTTTGTTTTTGGTTTTGATAAGCTGAAAAAGCTGGAATTTTGAGGTCAATTTGAAGTTCTTACCGTTTACTATCTATGGTCTTAAAAAACTGTAGGGGGAGATGAAAATGAAGAAAATTCAGAATGTTTTGGCTACAATAAGAGGTAGGGAAGAAGCGGATCGGTATGTGATTCTTGGAAACCATAGAGACGCATGGACATATGGAGCTGTTGATCCAAACAGTGGAACTTCTGCTTTACTCGACATTAGCCGACGATTTGCTCTCTTGCTTAAATCTGGTTGGAGGCCACGTCGGACCATTCTTCTTTGCAGTTGGGATGCAGAAGAATTCGGAATGGTTAGTAATCAGTTGTTAGAAAAGCTGAATCTGCTTCGTGGCTTGACTAAACCACTTTTTGAGTTTTGATTTTAGTGTTTTTGGTTGTGTTTTATAGATTGGATCAACTGAATGGGTTGAAGAAAATGTTCTGAACTTAGGTGCAAGTGCTGTGGCTTATCTTAATGTAGATTGCGCGGTCCAAGGCTCTGGATTTTTTGCTGGCGCAACTCCTCAATTAGACGGTCTTCTTGTAGATGCCTTGAAGCTGGTAATAGTAATAACAATGGGGGCATTCTCAAGCAATTTGGAACTTTCTTGGTTTTTCGACGATAAAATTCATAGTCTCTGGTATTCATTTTTTGTGGTCAGGTCCAGGATCCTGATGCCGTAGGCTTGACAGTGGAAGAGACTTTCAAGTCTCAGAATAACATTGTGAGTAGACTATCCTTCGAAAGTATTTTCTCGTTTTTTTTTTCCTTCAGATTTTACGTCTGTCTTTGTAAACTATGTATGCTTTAATGGACTGCAGATACAGAGGCTAAGTAGAGTGGATTCTGATTTTTCCGGTTTTCTTCATCATGCCGGGATACCGTCTATAGACATGTACTATGGAGCAGGTAAATCAAAAACTTGATTCTTTAATAAGTCTTGGAAAATACTCCAGAATGTGATGTTCTAATGCAAGTAATGCTAATAATGTATGTTGTTTCTTTGTGAGTGTTCTAGATTATCCTGTTTATCACACTGCTTTTGACTCCTATGATTGGATGATCCACAATGCGGATCCATTGTTTCATCGCCATGTTGCTAGTAAAGCATTTTTTTCTCTTTCGATCTACAATTCATTTTAGCTTTTTTTTGTTTGGTGTCATGGATGCTATGAAGAGAACTAACTCTTTTCTTTGTTTTCTATATTTCTCAGTGGCTGGAATCTGGGGACTTTTAGGAATGCTTTTGGCTGATGAGCCACTCATACCGTTCGATTATATCTCTTATGCAGAACAATTGCAGGTATGTTTCTACTCACTCCCTTTATCCGTAAGATAGAAAAGAAACTGAGTTTATTATGTTTTGTGTTTATGCTTCAGGCACATAGGGATGCATTGAGCAAGCTCTTAGAAGGGAAAGTCTCTGTTAATCCCTTGAGCATGGCTATACAAGAGTTCTCTTTAGTTGCCAAAGAAGTCGCAGATGAAGCAAAGGTTTTTATGGGTTTTTTTGCTACAAAGAAGAACCTTAAATCTTTCTCTTCTTTGTATTACCTATACATATATCATGGTGAATTGATTTGCAGAAATTAAAGGAACAAGCATATAGCAAAGATAATGTTGCAGCAGCTGCGAAGAGAAGAGAGCTAAATGACAGGATGATGCTTGCAGAAAGAGGATTTTTGGATGCAGAAGGGATCAAAGGGAAAGAATGGTTCAAGCATCTTGTGAGTAAATGAAACATCATTTTGTCTTCAATCAGATTTCATCATTTTTCTCAAAGCTCATGTGACCTTCTGTTTGAGTGCATGTATAGGTGTATGGACCAGCGGCTGAACCAGAGAGCAAGCTGGGTTTTTTCCCTGGAATAGCAGATGCGATTGCGACGGACTTATCAGAAGGAATGATCGAGCACGAGATCTGGAGAGTCGCGAGAGCGATTCAGAGAGCAAGCAAAGCTCTTAAAGGAGGGTTCACATGAGAAAATCTCAGGGTTCTCTTTTGTGTATATATTGTGTGATTGTAGATTGTAGAACTAAACAAAACAAACTGGGTCTTATTCAACATATTCAAGACTAATTCAACAACTTTAATTCTCATATGGTTGTTTCTAGTCTTTGAAGACTTTGCCTTCATGAGACAACATCATCACACTTTTTACTATCAAATAACCAAAGTAAAATGATATAACTTTTGAAAATAATTAAATGTTCTTACGAATTTTGTATGGAGACGTTGCTTTTATTAGGTCATTCCTATTATAATTTTTTACTAAATTTATAATCAAGTAACGTTCGTTAGTGATAGGTGTTACCTGCATGGGTTTGAAATGAATTATTACAAGCACAATCTCCCTACAAAAAGCGTAAGAACATTTGTCATCATTTTATATATTATTTTTTAACTATAGTGTTTTGGATTCTACTAATTCACTTTGCTCTCTCTGTACATATGGTTCTTCTCTTCTTTTCCATAAGAATTTTTTTTTTTATCATTAGCTTTCTTGGTTTTTACTTGTTATTTTCATCCGATTTTTTGGAGCCTGCTTATCGGTTTCAAATGATTTTTTATCCTTTTAAAACTTTTATCAATCCAATAATTTTTTTCTATCAAAAGTGTATACTCGCCACTCCCACCCTTTTCCCATTGAATGATTAGGGAGTCATGTTTTTTTATCATTTGCTCTTGTACTCATTTTCTCAAAATAAGTCGACTCGAAGAAGATCTAACCAGCCTTGATCCTTCGCGAAACCTCTCTCTCTCTATCTGAGTCTCACAGACTCTTTTCTGGCAAAAAAACCTTCCATATCATATCCACACTCATTAAATGAAAGTTCTGTCCCCTGATCGGATATCTTACATTACAAGATTTGATAGGAGGATTTCATAATCGAATATGTTTAAAAAAGAATACTATAATAAGTTTTACATAGGTTGGATCAGCTTAGAAATGAGAAATTTATAAAGAATAATGTTAATTGAGCTAAGAGGATGAAAACAAAAACAGTTATTTTTCAGTAGACGGTGGAAATGCTCTGTGAAGTTGCTTCCTTAAGTCTTGCCCGTACCGTTTCGGCAGTCGACATTTTGTTGATGCTGCAGAAACCAATACAAGTACGTACAAATATTAAAGCATGAAGAAGCAAAAATCTGTTTCTAATACAAAGCAAGAGTGTTTTGTTATGGTGCATTCAGGGCCAAATCAAGAAGATCATAATCATTTTTGGTGGAACATCCTCGGGTAATACTACTCACCGAACAAGAAAATCCCCAGAAGATGCTTTTGTTTCGGAGATCCAATCCGGAACCAATTGCAACATCAACCTTAATTGTTCCTCCACTTCCTCTGAGAAGAGAAGACAAACAAGAGAAAAACTGTGAGCCTGTGAAGGAAGAATAGCCAGGGAAATTGTAAAATATTCGATATAACTATCCCTACTTCTATCGGTTATATCGATTTGGCATGCAATAATCTTGTGAAGAAGCTCCTCCTTTGTGATGATCGTTCGCTTTGTTGAGTGAAAAAACTTATGAATCAAATTAACAAGCTTAGGTAAATTTTGCTTCTCGGGTTCAGCCTTTGGTTTCTCTTTCAACTGCAAGAAGCACACACAATGTGGTAAGCAAGGATGCTGTTTCAACAGTTTGCAACTGATGATGAATCAATCCTTTTAAACAATCAAATCTGGGTCCCGGAAACAATGTGAAAGCAAAATGGTTGCAAGGAAAAGCATCGCTTACTGAGTGCAGAAGACTATCTTCATCGGAAGCATCATCAGCTTCATAATTGATTCCTTCATCAACGGATTCGTCATCATATTCGTTACTGATGTCATTTTTCACAATTCCATCTTCCTCAAGAGTGTCAAAATTCAGACACCTAGTTCGAGATGGACGCCTTTCCAGACCATTTGTTGATCTAACAGAGTCATTATCATCATCTGGAGTCATGGTAATATATCTTCTAGATGGCTGCAATGTCGGTGTAGCACTCATGAGCCGGATTGGTGTTGATCGATCTTTGGAGGGAGTGGATACATCTTTGACAGGGGTTCCAACTATTCTTGACTCTGTATGTGTTAATAAGCATTCCTCAGTACCAGCCGATAAACTCAAAGCTGGAATTACTTTGCTGACTATATGTTGTTCTTGCTCCATCTCCTCCACCTCCTCCATATGAACATCAAATCCTTCAACTTCAAGTTCAGGTGCTCCTAAGTCTACGCTTATTGTGTCTGAAGAACTATCCGTTTTGGGGGAATTAAACGGTTCAGGAAGCAGTTCTTTCGGGATTTCGTCCTATATACAGATAACAAAAGATGAAGAATCAATCAGGTATAAAGCATTTCTTAAAAGCCACAACCAAATTTTAATCGATTAGGAAGCAAAATATGTACCTCAGGATGATCTTTGTAAAAGTCTACGAGCTTCGAGTGGAACACCTTCCTAAGTTCCATGTATTTAGTTCCGGAACTTGTATCGTCAAGGACAATTGCGTCGGTATTTAAGAAAACGTGAAGACTAGGTTTCATACAACTAGTGCCTTCATCATACTTCAAAACTCTCTTAACTTCAATGGCTTCTGGATAAATATGTTTCATCTGTGCCAAATGATCATACGAGAATATCCTGTAGACCCACATTGGCCAAAGAAACATTAAACAAATACAATCAAACAACACACCCACACATATAAAATCATAAGATTAAGCATTATGGTATCAAGTGAGTTTAGTTCATTATTAAGAAAAGTCTCTGCAATCTTTATCCCTTCCACAATCAGACTTAATCAGATGCATCAATAGTCAATCATCAAACCCTCGAGATCCGCCAGGATCTGTTAAATAGATGTTCTTTAAACCAAAAAAAAAATTAGAAGAAGCGAGTAAGTCAATAGCTTTACCGATTAGTAAGATACTCGATCTTGGGACATATATTGGCAAATGAAGTCAAAGAACCCTTTAATTTGAGCAACCTAATTGCAGTGCCCAACCCATTGAAAAATTCCTCCAGAATCTCGAACCTGCAATGCCAACAAATCATTAAAATTGGAAAACCAGAGTCCAAATTGAGAACAGTGTATGAACAATCAATCAAGCCAATCTAACCTTTCGGGCAATTTTACAACAATTTCAGGTTTTCGCGGCGAAGACAAGATCTGTCTCTTAACGGGTTTGATCTGTATATTTGCATCTCGAGAGCCATGGGGCTTAGTCTCGGGGAATAAGTCAGAGGCGTCGCTGTTACGAGATCTGGTGGGAAGAATCGCCGTCTTGTCAGGAGTCTTGGTAGCAAAAAGTGATTCGGGGTTCGACGAATCCGACGCCATAGTCGGCTTCTCTGAAACGTTTTCGAACGAGCTCATTGCAGAGAGATAGAGAAGAAAGTGAGGAGTGAGAGAGAAAAGTGGAGTTCGTGGGAGAGAAAGAGAGAGCGTAACGGCCAGTATATATTAGGGTTTAAGGCTTTTACGGTGAAGAGGTGGGAGAAGAAGAAGGCAGAAATTTCTCCCATGGAAATCCAAATATGTGGGCCCATATTTGCCACGTCTCTCGTACCAAATCTAAACGTTGGCTCCCGCTATATCCTTTATCATATAACTACGTCGTTTTAATTTTAAAAATTCACTCTTCTGTCAACAATCAATTTTTTTTTTTTTTGGGCCGGCTTGTTAACAATCAAATTCATTTTATTGATATCACTTAAAAAATATTTATTGATATCATTTTATTTTTCATTGTCTAGAATTGTACTATTGATATTGATAATACAATATAGTTTGGTGACATCTTCATTGGTCAGTGACAACTCTATTAATATGACCCGGTAGTATGGCACCGAAGCTCAAAATTCATCACCATATAGCGAAAAATATAGAGAATCTGTAGATGTTAAAAATGACAAAATAATGCAGTCGTTAATTAGAGTTACCACGATTCCATCGCTATTAACGATCATAAAGGTAATTGTTTTTGGCTTTGATACATTCGATTTTTTTCCATTTTCTTCATTTTATTTTGTACTTTTAAATTTTTTTATTGATTAATAAAATTAATATTTGAAAAAAAAATTGACCAAAAAAAAAAGAAATTAATCAGAGATCCTTATAATGTGGCCGTAAGCGAAGAAGATTAATAAAAATCGAGTCAATTTCTGTAATCTTTTCTATTTATAGCCAAAATAATATCTTGCAACAGTTAAGTTGGTCTTTTCTTACAAATTCTGCACTAATTTGGGATCAATTACCAAAGGAGAAGTAACAGCTCATGTGTCCGAATATTTATTTTCTTCTCCTACGAATATACGAAAATATTGCTTAAAACGAGTTTTTTAAAAACTCGAACAGACAGTAAAACAAACTTTTTAACCGAAAAACAGAACCAATATTATTGTCTGCTAAAAGAAGTAAAAAGTGGTGGAGAAAATAGAAAAGAGTAGATGCGAAAAAAGAAGTAGTCAAAGAGAAGAAACGACGTCGTTGTCAGGAGAATATACCACATAAAAGAAAGAATATGTCAATGCAAAAACAGAAAAGGATCACGTATAAGTAGCCCTTCGCGACGCTGCCTCTATTTCATTTCACAACCCTTTCTTCTTTCTCTCTCTCTCTCTCTCTACAGTTTCTTGAGGAAAAAACAAATACTCTTCTCTTTTTCTTCTCTCTAAGACAATCCCACAGAGTTTGTTTGCGAGGAAGTGAGCAAAAATTTACTCTTTCTGTAAGTTTCTTCTTAATTAATCTGTGTTTTATGGATCTGTTAATTTTACTTTTTGATTTGTTGTCTGATTGAGAAATGAGGATTAAGCATAACTTTGGTTATTCTTTGTTTTTCTTCTTCTATTCCTCTCTTTCTTCACAAATCTATTCTTTCTCCACAAATCTATGTTTTGTCGTGTAACAAAACTAGATATTCAAGATTATAACATAGTTACTACTAAAACTGATAATAAATTATATAGTTTTCTCGAATGTAGCATGTGTAGTCTTTATAACGTAGAGTTTTTGTAAGAAATTTGTACATTTTTGTGATACCGTAAACTAATAAAATGTTATGAAAGACGGAAATTTTTTTATTTGATTGCAAATAATCAAATCGTCGTTTTACAATATTTTTTTTTCAACAAAAGTATATGATTATAGAGTTTTTTTCGGAATTATGAACATGATGAAGCTTAATGTGTTTACAAATCTCTTTCTTGGATGAATTTATTTCGGCACCTTTCTTGGATCGATGAATAGGACGATAATAGCGTCGCCAATCACGTGGTATATATGATTGTCTGTAACAGGTATTTTCGGCTCTAAAATGTACAAAATATCGTTCTGAAATGTTTTACAAAACCAAAAATAAAATAGAAAAGCGTTTTCCAAAACTTTTGTGATTTTAAGGAAAGAAATTAAATAGTCGTTGAGCTGGTTTGTCCTGTAATGAGGATATTATGGATTGATCGAATCTTTTGTCGGTGTGCGTCACTATCTTACTTCGTCTCCCGTTTTTCAGTTCCACACGTTACAAACCTTTAAGAATACTTAAAGCAAAAAAAAAAAAACACAATAAAAAATTGATGAATCTATTTGAAATTAGTCTTTGGTCTTTCTCTATTAGCTTCCTTCATTGTATAACGATGACTTCTGTAACAACAACAGTTAATTTATAATTCAATGCCGTTAAAAAAAAAAAAAAAAACTACCAATAAAACGTGTGTGAATTCAGCTCTATATATGATGATACTTAATTATGTGTTTACTGAATATTAACGCAGAGGATAAGAGAAAGAGAGCAATGGCAGGAGATCAACTAAACGTGCTAAACGCACTCGACGTCGCGAAAACGCAATGGTATCATTTCACCGCGATTATAATCGCCGGAATGGGATTTTTCACCGACGCCTACGACCTTTTCTGCATCTCCCTTGTCACTAAACTCCTTGGCCGCATTTACTACCACGTGGACGGCGCAGAGAAGCCCGGAACGCTGCCTCCAAACGTCTCAGCCGCGGTTAACGGAGTCGCGTTTTGCGGTACACTCGCGGGGCAGCTCTTCTTCGGCTGGCTCGGTGACAAGCTCGGTAGGAAAAAAGTTTATGGTATGACCCTCATGGTCATGGTCCTTTGCTCCATCGCCTCGGGTCTTTCCTTTGGGAGTGACCCGAAAACGGTGATGACCACGCTCTGTTTCTTCCGGTTCTGGCTCGGTTTTGGCATTGGAGGTGATTATCCGTTATCCGCCACCATCATGTCCGAATACGCTAATAAAAAAACCCGAGGCGCGTTTATAGCCGCGGTTTTTGCGATGCAAGGGTTTGGAATCTTGACCGGGGGGATTTTTGCCATCATCGTGGCTGCGGCTTTCGAGGCTAGGTTTCCGGCTCCGGTCTATAAAGTGGATGCCTTGGCATCCACGGTTCCTCAGGCAGATTACGTGTGGCGGATTATTCTGATGGTCGGTGCTTTGCCTGCCGCGATGACGTATTACTCGAGGTCGAAGATGCCTGAGACCGCGCGGTATACGGCTCTTGTGGCCAAGGACGCGAAGCTAGCGGCTTCGAACATGTCGAAGGTTTTGCAAGTGGAGATAGAAGCAGAGCATCAGAAAATTGAAGAGATCTCTAGAGATCAGTCCAACTCATTTGGCTTGTTCTCTAAGGAATTCATGAAACGCCATGGCCTTCATTTGCTCGGAACCACAAGCACATGGTTCCTACTCGACATTGCCTTCTACAGTCAGAACCTTTTCCAGAAAGATATTTTCAGCGCCATTGGATGGATCCCTCCGGCTCAGACCATGAACGCCATTCAAGAGGTTTTCAAGATTGCACGTGCGCAAACCCTAATCGCCTTGTGCAGCACGGTACCTGGTTACTGGTTCACAGTTGCATTCATTGACATCATTGGTAGATTCGCTATACAAATGATGGGTTTCTTCTTCATGACCGTCTTTATGTTCGCTCTTGCCATTCCTTACAACCATTGGACTCACAAGGAAAACAGAATCGGATTCGTGGTTATGTACTCCTTAACATTCTTTTTCGCAAACTTTGGACCCAATGCAACAACATTTGTCGTGCCCGCTGAGATCTTCCCGGCTAGGTTTAGATCAACCTGCCATGGAATTTCCGCGGCTTCGGGGAAATTAGGAGCAATGGTTGGTGCGTTTGGGTTCTTGTACTTAGCACAAAGCCCTGACAAAACCAAGACAGAACACGGATACCCTCCAGGCATTGGAGTTAAGAACTCGCTCCTCGTTTTGGGTGTGGTTAATCTTTTGGGGATGGTTTTTACTTTGTTGGTTCCTGAATCTAAAGGTAAGTCTCTCGAGGAAATGTCCGGTGAGAACGAGAATAACGATGGAAGCAGCAGTAGCAACAACAACCAAAACAGCACGGTATCAACTGCGTAGAGATTCTACAAGACTTAAGTGTTATTTAGTCTTGTATCTTTGTTCACTCACTCACTCACTCACTCACTCTCTCTCTCTCTCTCTCTCTCTCTCTCCAGATTTCTTCTCATTAGCAACTCAAGTTGTTCTTTATGTCCATTTTATTGATCGTTAAATGCAATAGGATTTGATTCTTTTACATCTGTTTCGGTTTGGTTTTCGGCTTTTAGAACCTTTCTGGTGTTCATTGTGACTAACGACAATGAAGAGAATTGAAAGCTGATATGATGAAGCTGTGCTCTACATTGTTGCTACTGAACTAAAGAAGAAATGTAGAATCAAAGATTCAATACTAACACTATGCAAAATGGAGTAATACTAGTTGTCATTGGTTAGGACTTATTTGATAGAAAGATAGCGAATAAGTGTAAATGCAATTAGTGTATTCATAATTTCATTATAAACATATATACTCGTCTCAGGTCAGCAATAAGAGGCCACAGATCTAACTTTAATGGTACCATGATTATGTTCTGATCCTGTGATTGTGAATAAGTTGAATCTTCTTGTATAGGCTTCGAACAGGCAAAAACTGACCGCTCTGTATAAATTGGCAAAACCAAAACTGCATTGTTTTTGTTTCTTCAGCCATTTTCTGTTCAAGATGCAACCGTTGAAGAAGACCCTTCAAAATGGTGCTATGTGCAGTGACACTAGCAAAAATGTTGTCGGTAGCTTTAAGGCATCAATGAAAGCAAGAATAACAGCCAGATCGTTGTAGAAGATAATGAAAATAAGAGAGGACACAAGAATCTTCTTCTTATACTCTATACATATATTTCGAGTAAATGATAAAGAGAGTAAAATACATGGGATTACTACTAGACACAATACAATTCACTGGCTGTGAATATCACAATACACCAATATTCTGGATCTGGGTTTATGTAAAAGAATCAAGTTATGTGTATAACTCTGACATAGAGGCAGCTTCGTGTTCAGAGACCAGCTGAAACTAAACCATGCAATGTTACAATTCCAATCAAGGTGTTGTCTTCATTGACCACCGGTAGAAATTGTACAGGCGATGGCGGTGACTCCATTTTCTTCATAGCTTCAACTGCCATTGTTTCCGGTCCAATGGTCCTCGGCTTCCTGTTTCAAATAACAATAGGTGCTAAAATAAGATTTCAACATACACAAATATTTATAGGATTGAAAAGCAAGAGTGAGTTTTTCGCCTTTTTCTCTAACCTGTTGCACATTTCTCCAACACTGAGTTTGAAGATTGCTTCTCCACTTGCCTTGAGAGTCCGACGAAGATCTCCATCTGTGAATGTACCGATCAAGAGAAAATGTTCATCAACCACAAGCAAACACCCACATCCTTTGCTAGTTAGCTCCACTAATTGATCCATTATCAAGTCTCCTTGTTTACAAACCGGAAGCTCATCTTTCTTTTTCATAACATCTTTTACCTGCAAAAAAGCCAAGTAATATAGATTCACTCCCATTGTTGTATTCATCACTTTCGAATGTATAGCAATCATGCAGAATCAAACCAGTGACCCTAGTGGTTCTTAAGCTTATTGTGTAGCCAAATCAGACTATTTTAGGGATAATTAAAAGGAAAACTGAAATTCCTAAAGGATGATCATCATTTAAGTAATTTCGAGGAACCAGACCTTGAAAATTAAGCTCTTGCCGATCCTGCCGGCGGGATGATTGGCTGCATACTCTTCCTTGGATAGATTTCTAGCCGCCATAAGTGCAACTGCGATGGTATCACCGAACACCATCTGGATCGCCGTAGACGTCACCGGAGCAAGATTGAAGGGGCACAATTCCCTCTGGAGCGGCAAGTGCACATTCATATCACAAACTCCGGCGAGTGGGTTCCCGGGGACAGAGGTAAGAGACACCAGGAAAGCGCCTTTAGCTCTAGCGCAGGGGACAAGACGAAGGAGCTCTTCGGTGGCGCCTGATTTGCTGAAGAGAACGAGAACGTCGCGGGAGGAGAGGGCGCCAATGTCGCCGTGAAGCGCATCGAGAGGGGAGAGGAAAGAAGAGCGGAAGCTGAGGGAGACGAGCGTCTGTGAAACCTTGTTGGCTACGAAGGCGGATTTACCGACACCGGTGAAGAAAACGGTTCCGGCGGAGGAGAGGAGAATGCGTGCGAAATCTAGGGTTTGAGAGAGGTCGAGATGCTTGAAAAAGTGATTGAGAAGATCTTGCTGAGATGTGAAGAGCTGGAGGAGATTATCTCGGGAGATCTCTTGATGTTGATGGGCGGATCCGCCATTTTTAAGGGAATCGTGATCCACGGAAGAGAAATCGAGATGTGGCGGTGGCAGAGATCCCATTGCTGATTGATCTGAGAGAGAGAGAGCTTTCTTTGTTCGATTCAGAGGATATTTTATTTGTGGAGAGATGTATCTAAAAAAGCAGAGTGTGTATTAATGGAGATGGAGGGGCAAATCGGTAAATTAATGATTGATTATTGCGTTCCGGTGGTGATTGTTTGATCGGTGGTGAATCGTAATTAGCGTGGTGCTTCACATGTGGAAAAGGCCTGATAGGTGTTGTGTTTTCTTTATTTTTTTCATAATATATATATATATATATATATATATATATTTTTTTTTTTTTAATACTCTTCGGTTTCCACTTTCAATCGGATTTATCATTAATTTTCAAATGAAATTAAAATTAGATTTTTTTTTCTAGTTTGGTTCAGTTCAGATCTAAATTTGGTATCATTTTAACCAAATTACATCAATACTTATTCCGTTTCTAAATCAGAAATTTTGTTTTTCCTTTCTCTAAATAAAAATCAGAATTTTTTTGTTTGATTTGGAATGAATCGGTACGGTTTATTGGGAATGAACTCCCTTACATTTATTAAGTACTGATCAAGTTTGAAACAAAAGTCTGTCCAACTCCTCAAGTAAAGCCACAATAGAGCTAGATAACTGAATGAAACAATATAGTTTAAAAGCAACTTTTCTTCAAAAGTCCACCGTGACTCGTGGGCAACATAAAATTCGGTTGAAGCGTAAAGGGTCAAATCCACGAGGGAAGCTCCACACATAAGAGAAAGAGATATCGGTAAAATCTAAACTAAAGTTGTCACTAGTTGGTTATAGTCGATGTCTATCTAGCTATGGCTAAATTAAAGGGAACCAAAGATAGTTGCTAATCAACCAAATGCATTATATGGGTGTGGGGATCCTACGATTGATTATGCAAGAGACTATTGATTTTAAATCTTATTGATTTTTTATGTGTTCAAGAATTAAGGGACGAAGGGTCAACACTAAACATTTTTATTTCATGTACATTAGCATGACGAATCTAATAAGATAGTAGAAACTAGAAAGAAAGAGAGAGTAAAATAACCAAAAAAAGAAGAAGTAAATGTCATTGGCTTCATCACTCTTTTGGTGATTTTTCTATTAATTAAGTTTAACATGTAATGTATATCATAAATTCATCATATATGAATCTCACAGAATCATTTGCGAATCTACTTTTTTTTAAACGTGTTAGTTATTGAAACATAATTTAAAATAACTAGAACATGCATTTTAATCAAAAATATGCCTACCACTGCAGTGGAATTATAGTAAACAAAGAGATGACACATTCTGCAAAGCTTCTAGCAAAACTGAATACTATAACTAGTGTGAGACATCATGTAGTAGTGATTGATGAGAAAGAGATACTTGTTATAAAACTAATAAAAACACATAATATGTTAGGTAAAAATTAATTAACACATGGTGTGTTACGTGAATTCAATTAGGTGGATACTCTATCACTATGTATTTGCCTATAAATAGAGAACAAAATCACTCTTTGTAAACA
>OVAY01000323.1:0-67754 GCA_900406395.1 Kernera saxatilis
TAATAAATTTAAAATTTAAAATTATTATATATTAATAGAAAATTAAGTTATTTTTATGTTACTTGGAGTTATTAATAGAAAATTATTATATATTCGAATTTTATTAATTCGAAATTTTGTATGATTTTATTTTTATTTTTTGGAAACAATAATAGTAACCATAAATTCTTCAATTTTACATCAAAATAAAAATATAATTTATTTTTATATTTTTTAACTTTGAATTTGGAATTTTTTGGTTTTATACGATTTTTTAAAAAATTTATTATTTAATTATTACTAACGGTGTTAGCGTTGACCGTTAGTCAACTTTCATCCAAACACACTATAAATTATTTAGAGGTTTATTTGAGAAAAATAAATTAGTTGAATGTTTTAAATGAAAATCGAAAAAATTGGAGGTTTAAGTTGGAAAAAATAAAAAAGTTACAGGTTTTTTATGGTAATTTCCCAAGTGATAATTATGATGATTGTGTAATTTTACAAAATAAACCAGATTTGATTCTACATCTATTTCTTTTGATTTTCTTATTACTGTTTTCCTTCTGTACATCTGTCAATGACTAACTTTTTATTAGTTTTTCATAAAGTGGTTTCTCTCGTCCCCTTTGTTCGTCTTCTTTAAGACCTCCTTGCTCTCTTTTATGTTCATCTCCAACCGATGAGAGTTTCTAACAAAAAAAATATTAATAATTTAATATAATTTAATTAGATAATAAATTTTAATTTGAAAAAAAAATATGAATCAATCAATGAAAAGACAAATATTTAGTGGTTTTTCATGAAATTCTCAAATGAGAATTCATTCTTATTCTTCTCTCTTTTCAAATGAGAACCCATTGGTATTATTAAGGTTTTATTACAACGAGTAGTTATATATTTCTTTCAATTATATGTAAATAAAAATATTATTAAAAACATGCATATTATGTAGATACTAATCTAGCTATATATAAAAACAGTTACAGATCTGGATCGGATATCCTAGTTCTTAAATTTAATTACCCGGATCCGGATTTGATAATTTCGGGTATTCTATTTTTCGGATCGGATCTCGGATTCTGGATATTTTGCCCACCTCTAAGTGTAACCATGAGAACAGCTTAGAAGCCAAAATATAGCCTCTTACAAATTGAACTAAATGCTCGTAATAATAAAGTTTGTTGTAAACTTAAAGAGATAGAGATCTCAAAAAATTCCGAACGGAAAGGCTGCCGGTTAACTCCGAGAAAGTGAGACAAGGATATACACTAAAACACATATTTATCTATACTTCCTCTATTTCATTTTAAGTAATGTTTAAGGTTTTTGCACATCTATTAAGAAAACACAAATTTTTCATTTAATTTACTTCTTTTTCCTAAAAATATCATTAACTACAACAAATTTAACCAATAAAAAAAAAATAGTATTATTTAATTGGTTAAAAAAATTAAATACATTTAAATTTTGCATAGAAATGAAAAAACATCACTGAATTTGAAACAAATTTTTTTTCTTTCTAAAACATCATTTCTAGTATATATATAACTACACAAACTAGTATCTATACACGTAACAATTATAAAAATGAAAACTATGTTAGTTAAGTTTTCTTGGCCGATACATCTCTTTCACTAAGAAGCAATTTCCACGGTCTAGTCAGCTTCCTTACTTTTCAGTAATAAAATAAACAAACTAAAAACATGAAAGACAAATATGGGCCCGTAAGCCCAAACCTGAGCCCATGAAACCTGCAGCGATCGTAAACATAAACATAGAGGGCAACACGAAAAGGGAATCAAGCAATCGGATTTTGTCCATTTCACCGTTTCCGGCGAAAATGGAGGAACAGAACGTCGCCGATACCGGCGCTGGCGAGAGCAGTTTGGTGGATGGATCTGCTCACTGGTGGTGGGCAATCGGAAGCGGAGCCCAAATCATGTGGGGAGTGAGATCGATTCGGAGAGGTTACGGCGGCGACACGCGTTTAATGCCGCTCAAAGCCTTGGGTGTCGCATCACTCTTCGTCGGCGCGATAGCCACAACCTCCGTCGCATTTCTAAGCGCCACGGGGATCCACACGGTTAGTTCTCTTGAAATAGTTGATCTGTCTCTTGTGTGTGAAATTGAAGATTGCTGCTGAAAATTGTGTATCAGGTCCAAGATGCGATTGAGTTTGGAGACAACATTCGAACGAATTTGGGGATTACCCCTCAAATACCAAAAAAGCAAATCACCGGTAAGTCATTTTTCTTGGGGTTTTTTTTTGTTATTACAAATTCGACCAAGATCGTGTCTTGATAAACCGCAGGGTTCTGGAACTTTTTTTTTTTTTTTTGCAGAGACAGATGATTTATAATGAGCAGATCGAACTTGATACTCTCATCGTGTTATGTTCATACAGATAGACGACATTCTGTTTCGCCTATGTCTGAAACTTGATAAAGTTTTTGGAAGAATAAGTCAGATGTTAGTGATATCTTAAGGTTCTATGAGATGTCTTTGTTTCCATTCAAATATCAAAGATGCTGAAAATTGACAAAAATGTATGCAAGGATTCAACACAGGACAAGATCCTTCAAAAGCTATTATTATTAACGAGGTTTGTTTTCAGCTAAACAACTTGTGGAGACGATATTACAAAACATAAAATTGTACACTGCTCAATAAATTGGCATTTTATTTGATGAATAGTCTTAATCTATGAAACGGAGTTATGAGAAGAATGAGGGAAGCCACCGTCTGGATAAGAGTCATTTACAGAACAATGGAAGAACAAAATAGTTGGATATATATAATTACGATTTCACGTAAATTTATGATTGGCAAAAACAGGTGAATAGTAAAGTTATTTCATGGTTTTCACAGCTTACCAAACAATATTTTAAAATTTTTATTTCTCCTTATTTTCGGTAACTGTTTGATCAAGAATTCATTGTGCGCGCGCAGTAACTATCCTGATTATTACCGAGTTTGTCTGGACAGCTGTCGTGTAGTAATTGATTTTTTTGGATTGACCTTTGCTACAAAAGATCGTATTAGTTTCAATTCAAGGCTTTTGGAAGATCCTTCCTACCGATAAGAAGAAAGGCATAAAACTCTTGAAGATTAAAGTCCTATATTCTTTATCTCTAAGTGTGTTTAAGTCTTTATGGAAAGAAACGGTTTTCAACCGGCATTGAAGTTGGCCTAAGTCAAGTGTGCTTTACCTATTACGTGTGAGTTCTTGTTTGTATTTTTTCTTTTTAAGCTCAATCGATCCGGATAAGAATCTTGTTGTAACGGGTTGAGAGAGAGCATGCTTGTAAAGAGCTCAAGTTTGAGTTAGTTCGATGGATTCCGGAATAAATTCCAGCAAGACATAGGATTATAGGAGGCAATTCCTAACTTGTAAAAATCTTCATATTTTTACGTTTTTGCAATTTTTTTTTTAATTTTCACCGAGTTAGTTTTTGCCAGAGATTTGAGATTGAATTTGCACAATAATGTATGAAGATGGTTGAATATTATTATTGTTGATAGATTATGAATTTAACGGATATGATTAGTTAATTGATTAGTTAAGTTTGTCTATAAGTGGTGCATTGTAGGGTAAGTTGAGATTTTTTTATATTTTTCCGGTTCGGATTTCAACTTTCGATACAATTTGTGTCCCTTGGGGGACATCGGATAAAATAGGAAACAATGTGAATTATGGATTTTAGTCTTAAGCAGGCTCATTTGGTTTGGGCTTAGTTTTGGGCTAATAATGAGGTAAAAACATGAGGGCAATTTTGGTAATATTTTCAAATTCGAAACTGGAGAGAAACTTGGAGAGTGGGGTACTGAAAGTGGAGGGTAATGGGGGGGAGGGATAACCGCATCCAACCGTCACTACAAAAGCGAAAGAAACTTCCAAACAAAACATAATTGAAAAAAAATAAAAAATCAAGAGATTGGCTGAAACAGAGAGTGATCGATCCTAGATGAAGAAAATGGAAGCGGCGAAGAAGGAAGAGATTAAGAAAGGGCCATGGAAAGCCGAGGAAGACGAAGTACTCATCAACCATGTCAAGAGATACGGTCCTCGTGACTGGAGCTCCATTCGATCCAAAGGCCTTCTTCATCGCACCGGCAAATCTTGCCGTCTCCGTTGGGTCAATAAACTCCGTCCCAATTTGAAAAAGTAATGATTTTTCCCCCTCTCTCTCTCTCCCTCTTCTTCAATTTCCTTCTGTTTTGTTTGCTTCAACTTTAGGGTTTTTGTTTTTATTGAAGTGGATGCAAGTTCTCGGCTGAGGAAGAGAGGACGGTGATTGAGTTGCAATCTGAGTTTGGGAACAAATGGGCGAGAATCGCCACTTATTTACCAGGACGAACTGATAACGATGTCAAGAATTTCTGGAGTAGCAGACAAAAGCGACTCGCTAGGATTCGTCATAACTCCTCTGATGCTTCCAGATCCAGTCTCAATCCCAAATCTTCTTCTCATCGAGTCAAGGGCAAAAACGTCAAACCAATCCAATCCTTCAATCCCGCTCAGGTAATAATTAATAACAAATTTCATAAACTAATCCATTCTTGTTTCTAGAGAGGATTTTCATTTTCAATTTGTGTGTGTGTGTGTTTCAGGGTTTTGATTTTGTCGAGGAAGAGATTACAGATTCTTCGTCTTCTTCCAAGAAGATTCTTCCGTTTTCATCAGACACAGTTGACGAGACCTTGAGATTGCCGGAATTGGGTATTAAATTAGAGCACCAGCCTTTCACTTTTGGGACTGATCTTGTTCTAGCAGAGACGGCTTCCCTCTTCTCTGGCTCACAGATTGCAAACCAGCAAGCAACTATCCCTTTCTCTCCAGAAAGCAGAGAGCTTTTGGCTAGACTTGACGACCCTTATTTCTACGATATACTTGGACCTTCTGATTCTTCTGAGCCATTGTTCGATCTACCTCAGCCGTTTTTTGAGCCATCACCCGTGCCCAGAAGATGCAGGCATGTTTCAAAGGATGAAGAGCCTGATGTTTTCTTAGACGATTTCCCCGCTGACATGTTCGATCAAGTCGATCCAATTCGGACTCCTTAGATTGTTGTTTCTCGTTTCTAGATTGTTTCCCTGTGTGTTTAGGTCTAATTTGACTCAGACTCTAACTAGCTTTGTTTTCAGATGTTTCACAAGCAACAGGTTAACTACATTCTTGTGTAATGACAATTCTTCTTTCCTGGTATGTGAAAGTTGTGTTCTTTGTTTTGGCAGAAGTATGAAATCTTATTTGATTGAATCAAACTTTGAAACCATGTTTCATAATTCATACAGAAGCAGTTCAAATACAACCAAAAGTACAGAAACAGAGGACAATGAAGACAATTGTCTAAACCGGTGTTCGGCTTATGACAGGATCATGACTGACAGGATCATGACTAAACCTGATTCCAGCTTGACCATGACTCAAAACCACCTCATAGTCCCCAGCTTTAACAGACCCATCTTTACTTGAGACCTCTCTTCTCAGTTCGACATAAGCACAGTAGTCTACTTCGTAGACAGTGGTATCTTTGTAGAACGTCGAAAATGTAGTTCCTACTCCTTCCCCTGAAATTCGATCAAAGAGATTTAGAAGGTAACAGTATCGAAACTAGAGAACCAGGAATCAACAAAACCAAGGGAAAAAGAATTCACATCGTATGACCTTTTAGAGAGAAGGGAATTGATTTACATGTGATGAGTTAAGACGGATTGAAATTGAGAGGAGGGTACACAAGATCCATACAAGTTTTCATTTTACAGATACACACAAGATAAACAAATATGGATGAGGGAACCAAAAGTCAGAAACTTGCTTACCGTGGGTGACTAAGAGCAAGTTCTCGGAAGGATACTTATCCGCAAGAGCCTTGACAACTTTAACATATCGATCTCGGCAACCTTCCACGGACTCCTCCCATTTTGGCATCTGAACAGAAGGAACAAGGGATCAAGTTTATACTCAATATGAAAAATCGAAACTTGAACGTTCCTAGAGAGAGCACCTCTTTATAAATACCATCCACATTATGATCCACCATTCCCTCAGGAAACATAGCTTCAAGATCTGAAATCCTGAAGTCAAAATTCCCATCTTTAGGAGCAAGCTCACGCCTTATAGCCACTGAGTTCAGCATCTCACATAAGCCATATTCAATTGCAACCTGTAGAATAAAAGAAGGAGCAAACATAATAAACATCGCAGATGATTTGATCATATACACAACATCGAGTGATGATGATTACCGAATTTCGGCTCAACTTGCCAGACTAAATCATGATCAACACACTAATATGAACACAAGAGATTTGAAATTCCTGCCTAAATCTTCAAACATTTGAACAAAACAGGCGAATCTGAGTTTAACAATTACGCCGATGATCTGACCTTGAGCTTAGATTTATCAATGGAAGGGACGTCTTTGGAAGACATGGCGTTGGGGTCGACATTGAGGGCGGAGAGAGCTGCGACGACCTCGGAAGCTGTCTGGATGCATCGGAGGAAAGGGGAGACGAAGACACGGTGAATCGGAAACCCGATCTGAGATCGGATCCTTTGACCTGTTCGAAACGCTCGGATCATGCCGTCTTGAATGAGAGGTGGATCCCAAGGTCTCGCGGCTGTTGAAACCCAGAGTGGCTCGAAATTGTCGATTCGATCGCCGTGACGCATCACGAAAATGTTTTGGTAGCCATCGATGTTAGATTTGGGAGACTCCATTCTTCTTCTCTCTTCCTTTGCTTGGTGGTGTGCCCTTTGCGACTACAATGGACACTATATATATAAGGACGTTAGTATTGTTCGAGCCTTTTTTTTTTTTTTGACATGTTCGAGCTTTTGTTACAGACTTACAGTATAATAAACACAGTGAAACTGTAAAGAAAAAACTATACTTTTATTTTGCACAAAAATTTGTGAACCTTTTTTTTGTTTGTAATGCAATTGTGTTACGTTACGTACAAGACAAAAACAGGATATAATTTACATACAAAAGGGTTTTATACAAAAAAAAAAAAATTACATACAAAAGGCTACAAACTATATTTTTACTTTGGATTAATATAATATGACTTTTCAAACTATTAGTTGAATGTTTTCTCTTCCATCAATGGAATTACACAAATGTCGACAATCGACATCGTATATTCTAACGACCAGTCATGACAAATTTAACATTGTCTTTCACAAGGATAGTATATTTTTTGGCTTTTGTATTGATAAAGAAGAGGTTGAGTGAAAAAAAAACAAAACACCGAGACACGAGGAAGGTGGTGATGAATAAAGTGACGAGAAAAGGCTATGGTCCTTCTAAAAAGTATAAAATAAATTAAATGGGATAATACAATGAATTACTTAATACAATTTGAATGTTAATAAGTCCATTATCATATCATTTATTAATTTACAATTTATTTTAACGATTTAAAAATAGAAGGCGAACCATTCCTTAATGGAGGGGGTAGTTGAATACTAACCCAACAGGAACGCTAATGACTTCTTCATCAAATAAGATCTTATTAATATCGTTGACCGATTATTTATCTTTTACTCGAATGTTCAAACGATTATTAGCCGTTAAGGTGACGAAGTCGGTCGATTAATAAAAAAAAAGTTACGTGTAAACGATCTATTCATCGATATTTATCATTATTATCCTCAACTGATAAAATTAATAAATAATAGTAAAGAAATAAGAATGTTGACAAAAAGAAATAAAGGGTAACGAAAAAAAAAAGGGTTACAATTAAACACTAACGTTTGGGATTAGTATGGCTAGCTTTGATAAACTAATATATATGGTCAGTATATCTTTTTTTTTTAGTTTAAATTATTCGTTCAATTAAAAGCTTTAAAGGCTTCATACAATGAAAGAACTCAGTTTCCACAAATCCATAATTCTAAAAATAAAGTTTGAACCACTCATCATCCTATAACTTTCTTGGACTGACTACAGTATTGTTCTTGTTGTACTATACTCCCATTTGTAATGAAGTTTCTAGATATCCAGTATACGGTTTGATTCCGGTTTTCCAATGACATTGACTAAACCGGAGTTTGGCTTAATGGTCTGTGGTGGCCGAGGAATGGTACTTGATTCCAGATTGACCAAGACTTGTAATCACCTCAAAGTCTCCTGCTTTAGTAGACCCATCTTTACTCGAGACCTGTCTTCTCAGTTCAGCACAAGCACAGCAGTCTACGTCATACACATCTACGTCTTTAAAGGTTGCAAATGTTGTCCTTACTCCTTCCCCTGCATTTTCCCAACAAAAGAGGTTTTACAAGTCAATTACTCCTAGAAGAATAGGTTCTTATTCTAAAGAACCAAAGGTAAATCAAAGCAGAAACAATTTTACGTTGAATGGGTTAGTAAGAGAGATTGAAATTGATCAGATCAAGAGTGTGTACAAGAGCCACAAAGCCAGAATTTTCGCTTACCATGAGTGACTAAGAGCAAGTTCTCTGAAGGATACTTATCAGCAAGAGTCTTCACCAAACTCAGGAATCGATCTGTGCATCCCTCCACAGTCTCCTCCCATATTGGCATCTGAGCAGAACAAACAAGAGATAATTATTAGAAGAAGAGTCAAGTTGATACTCAAATTGCTTCCAAAGTTACGATTCAGAAACAGAACAAGACAAGTCTAGAGACTCCGAAGGTCTTAGAGAGCCACCTCTTTGTAAACAGGATCCACACTATGATCCACCATTCCATCAGGAAACATAGCTTCAAGATCTGAAATCATGAAGTCGAATTTCCCATCTTTGGGAGCAATCTCAGGCTTAATAGCTATTGTGTTCAGCATCTCGCTCAACCCAAATTCAATAGAAACCTGAAGCAGACGAAAAGCACCTTAACTAATTTATATCATACATACAACACAAGAACAATTATCGACAAATATCTCGATTCGACTCAACATTCTAGATTAAAAGTTGATCAACAGAGACTTATGAAAGAAAAAACAGAGATTTATGAGCAGAACAGATTTCAAAGTTTCAGACCTAAGAGAGTACATAGGTGGAAAATCTGAAAAACTTCCATTATTCAACATATAGACGAAGATGATCTGAATCTGACCTTGAGCTTAGATTTATCGATGGAAAGGACGTCTTTAGACGACGTAGCGTTAGGGTCGCAATCGACGGCGGAGAGAGCGGCGATAACTTCGGAAGCGGTCTGGATGCAGCGGATGAAGGGGGAGACGAAGACACGGTGGATCGGAAACCGGATCTGAGATCGAATCCGTTGACCAGTACGAAACGCCCGAACCATGCCGTCGTGAACGAGCGGAGGATCCCAAGGTCTCGTAGCTGTAGCGAGCCAGAGTGGCTCGATTTTGTCAATGCGATCACCGTGACGCATCATCAACACATTTTGGTAGCCATCGGAATTCGAATTTGCAGACTCCATTGCTGCTGGTGTGCCCTTTGGGAGTACGTTGGAAGTAATAGTATACATTGGACTTCTGATTTTTTTTTTAATTTTTGTACGACCCACGGAAGTCGGAAACAAATATACTTATATATACGAAACTGGTTTTTTTTCTTTTTGATAAAGAAATTATAAATTATGAAATTGATTTTCTAGAGACAAAATTGTTGAGTATTTTTTTTTTTTTGTTAAAATAAATTGTTGAGTATTGTACTACTGATTTGTTTTATTATTTTAGAGAAAATTATAATATATCTTCTAATTATTTTCATGCTTAAAAATATTTTTGTTTTAAATTTGCTTAATGCTCTATTAACTTGCTCAATTGATTAAAATTTTATGTTTCACCACCGATTTGACGAGTTTACGAAGTTGAAGGAGTATTATTTTTTCTCTCTCTCTTTTTCTCTTTTCCTTTTATTTCTCCTATTTTAAATCTTAAGGCCAGCTGTTTAGCTTATAATATTATTTTTTTTTTATAAATAAAGATATTATCAAAAATATCTTTATTATTTCATATCTTTCGAAACAATATTATGATTTTTGAATTTTATTTTTTAATAAGGACAAGAGCCACAAATTTTAAAATTGACTTAAGATTCTATGAATTTAGGTACGACACTGGATCACAAACCTCCTATTTTAGTTAAAGTTTAGATGTTACAAAAGAAAAAAAAAAAATATATATATATATATTGTTGGTGTAAAATTATATATTTTTGGATTATCTTTATTTAAAGATAGTTGGATGAAACTTGAAGGTGGTGATGAATGGAGCGACGAAACAATGCCATGGTTATTAGAAAACAAAATAATTATGCCATGGTCCTGCCCTTAATTTTTTTTATACGTTTGTTCTTGTCGATAAAATTTATTTAAACTCACACCATATATCGTAATGGACAAAACCGGTTAAACTGGAGATTGGCATATAACAGGATCATGGATTGGGACTTTGTTGTCCTTGAAAGAAACTCCATGACTAGTAACCACCTCAAATTCCACAGATCCACCAAACCCATCTTTATTCACAATCTGCCTTCTCAATTCGACACAGCCACAGTAATCTACCAAGTACTTAGTTGCTTCTTTGAAGAATTTGTAAAGTGTAGCACTTACTCCTCCCCCTGCAATTGCCCAACCCAAAAAAAAAAAAAACAGTATCAAGATTAGAGAAATTTCGGTTTGATTTTTAAACTAAGAAGACATAATTTTGTTTGCTTACAATGGGTGATTAAGAGCAAATTCTCAGAAGGATACTTCTCTGCAAGAACCTTCAATGTATTAACATATCGATCCTTGAAGCCTTCCACAGATTCTCCCCATTGTGGCAACTAAACAGAACCAACATGGAATAGAGAAAATTATATATATCAAGATTATACTCAAAAGAAATGAAGAAGAAGATAAAAGTCGAAAAAGTCATATACATCACCTCTTTATAAACCATATCCATAGTATGGGTATGGTCCACTGTTCCTTCGAGAAACATAGCTTCAAGATCCGAAATCTTGAACTCAAATCTCCCATCTTTGGGAGCAACCTCATTCTTAATAGCCACTGTGTTCAGTAACTCGCACAAGCCAAATTCAATAGCTACCTGAAGCAGACGAGACAAATGCATAAGCATCTCAAATGCTTCGATCAAATTAAATGATCAACATGTCGTATAGAAAATAACAACTTGGCAGTTTCAGCCTGGAAAATAAGTAAATCTTTCATAATTCAAAAAATACGCATACGCCTACTTTGTGAGTGAATATATATATTTCTTTTTTCGTCTAGCATTCACGTTAGGCACATTTCTATGTCTACCACGCACACAAATCACAAGACTACAAACTGTCCGATATAGATAGTGTCTGACCTTGAGCTTAGAGTTATCAATCGAAGTGACGTCTTTAGAGGACATAGCGTTGGGATGGAAATCGATAGCGGAGAGAGCGGCGACGACTTCAGAAGCCGTCTGGATGCAGCGGAGGAAAGGGGAGACGAAGACACGGTGAATCGGAAATCCAAGCTCAGATCGGATTCTTTGACCGGTTTGAAAGGCTCGAACCTTACCGTCGTCAACGAGCGGCGGATCCCAAGGTCTCTCAGCGGTTGAAACCCAGAGTGGCTCGAAATTGTCTATTCGATCGCCGTGACGCATCACAATGACATTTTGGTGGCCATTGATGTTGGATTTGGCAGACTCCATTGCTCTTTCTCTGTGTGGCCTTTGCCGGTAGAGATGGCAAGTGTATATATAGAGATTTGAAATTTTTCATTTTGACAACAAAATTTGTAATGGAAGTCTTTCTTTCGAGATATATAGGAAACTGCGAGGAAGATTATAACACAAGAAAGTTATTACACGACTCATTGAAATTACTACGAAGTTTACCTTCAGATAAATCCAACATGGGTAGAAACCACTAAGCATGATCCGATTAAATGAAAAAAAAAAAATCATTTATTGAACCGAGTATTACAATCGAACGTCTAATGCTATATTCTTGTTAAATACGTAAATGTTATCGAGGTCTAAACAATTTAAAATTGTCATTAATCCGTAAATATTTTGTTTTACTGTATAGAACAAGGGACCAAGCAAGTGGAGGTGATGACTGATGATGATGAATGGAGTCACGAAGCAAGCCTATTTCTATAAAGTATAAATAAATATTGCACGATTATAATATTTGACCGTTAAAGTCCAGATTATATTCTTTATTTACTAATTCCGAGTTTGAACTTTGAACTTCGAAGAGGGATATAATTTACAATTTGTAGAAACGCTATAAATATTAAATACTGTGGTAAATGATAGTCTGTTACATACATATCTGACCAATTATCCATCTTTTGCTCAACTTATTCATAAAAAATAGGTAAAATAAACTAATTAAGAACAGAAATCAATAATTAACAAAACGTAGATAAAAATTGTTGACAATTACTAATAAAATGAATAAAATTATGTTCGATAATTCTGATTTTATATTTCACTTTTGCAATAGGTAGTAGTCAGTCAATGAAAATCAAAATACTGTCCACTAGTTAATTACAAAAGGGGTAAACAAGTGCATAAACACAGAGAAACAATAAAGGCTGTATCAATCACACCAGTGGCAACATCTATGGCGGCTGGATCAGGGCCGGTCTGGTTCACATTTCAAACTCCCGCGGTTAAGGACCGAATCTGAAGCTGAAGTTGGAAGTTGGATTCAGTGCTTGAAACCTCGAGACGGTATTCACTACTTTAGAGCACGCCCTAACTATGAAGCCAAGGCTTGAAGAAGCGAGCGAGTCATTTGCATTTCTGCTGCTGCAGCTGCATCATCACAACGCAGAGAGAGGAAGAAGGTGAAGCTTCACACAAATTGACTCCATTTATATGTCTTAACTTCGTAATCACTACAACTTCAGACCATTAGACTCTAATAGCCCTCACTCTTCTAGACCAAATCAGGAATTTTGAAGCAGAACTTCATTCACAAACAAAATCAGTCGCATATCATTAACCTAAGGAGTTGATATCATATAGCCCTAACTATATGCAGTCTAAGAGATCAAATGTAACCACATCACATATTGTCCAAGCAAGCAAATCAAAAAAAATCTTGGGGGAAATCAATTTCACTGGTAATTTTGCATTCATGAATTACAAATTTGTTGCACTGCAAAAAGCTGATACGGGTACACAAGATCACCAAGGAGAATACACTAGTCTGACTCAAAAGACAGACAAGATTGAATCACTACTTTTATACCTTAAGCTGTGGAAAATAAGCTTCTTCGACGCCTCTATCTGGTGTCAGTCGAAGCCAATTCAGCAAGATTAACTTCACATCATTCAATCAACCCTACAAGATTCAGAAAATAGTACATTTTTCCCACTTACACAACATACAGAAACCAAATATGTAAGGATTTCAAAAGATAACAGGAAGAATCCAATCGGATTCATCAAAATGTTATACCTTTCAAGCATGATCTGAGACCTTGTAAGCGTCCGAGGAAACGTTACCCATCCACAAACCTGGGAAAAGAACCTGAAAAAATCACACAATAGAAACCAAAATGTTAGGTAAGGTTGTGAAAAGGAAGATCCACAAGAAGTGTGAGATTTTACATCGAGCTGCTTCTGCACGTTCTTGGCTCTCTTCTTTGGTCTTCTGCTAGGTTTTGATCCGGTCAACGCGTAAATATCCTCATCTATCTCCATCTTTGAGAGCGAAATCGATAACCTTGGTTTCTTCTCCTTTCTCTCTGTCGTCGCGATCTTGGCGTCCACACCGTTCCTGGACCGAATTGACTCAGTCCGAACCGTTCCCTGAGCTTTGTTCTCCGGCAATGAACCGCTACAGCTCTTCAATATCCCACCGCCGTTTCCAATTGAACGCTTCTTCGTCGGCGGTGGTTTCCTCGGCCTCAGATTCCAAGTCTTCGGACCAAACTCGTCTGCTTCCTGACCACCACCATCGGAGATCCGTTCGCCAATCGATATATCAGCATCCAGCGACGGCCCAGCTGCGCCATCAGTCTCATGGACGGTGGTAGCGGTGGCTATATCAGTCGCTGAGGCGGAGACTGCGGTGGTGGCGGCGACATCAGCTGCTTCTTCGTTGTTCTTCGTACGGATCCGGATAAAGATCTTCGATCTACCGTCCGCCGCCGTTGACTTCGTCCCGGATCGATCTGCGGCGGAATCACTGACCACAGCAGCGGTTCCCTTCTTCTTCTCCGGTCTCAGTTCCAAAGACGAAGAACCGGATGCATCGTTCACCTCCTCAATCACCAGATTCCCTTTCCCAGGATTAGCTTCGCGAAGTGGAGATCTACCGGATGATGCTTTGCGGAGCCGATGTGTGTTGGCGTGATTCATAGCCCACCTGAGATCAGACAACGGGAAGTTGTGAAGCGGATGAGATTTCACCGGCGAAGAAGAAGCTGCAATATGTTGCCGTCTAGAGCTCTCACTCACGTTTACAACCGGCTGCTGAGATGGCTGCTGCTGCGGCGGCGGCGGCGGCGCATCGGAACTACGGATCGGCGGAGGAAACGCCATGGATTGACGGAACATCTAAGAATCAATTCGATCAAACAAAGTAGAAAACCCTAATGATGGAGGAGCAAGAAAGAGAATTCAAAAAAAAAATCACAGAGCGAACGTGAAGAGAGAGAGAAAACCAGGAAATGAAGAGCGGCAGTTATGTTACTGCTGAATCCCCAAACCAAAGTGTTAACAAAAAAAAAGGATAGAAACACTCAAAATGTCCAATTTACCCTTCCTATCTCGTCGGTATTTACAGCCGCTGCCCTACCAGGCACAAGGGTTCCAAACGTAAGACGCACGTGACTTGCACGCACCCGGTTGCTTGCTTTGCAAGACTTAAAAAAAAAAACAGTACTTGGTCAAACTTATCCGGACGTATATAGCAAAAAAAGAGCGATTATTTTCACTGGCACGTGTGCAAATTGGTCCCACGCTTTTGCACTTAAGTCATTACCACTACTCGCCGACACGTGCAGGATGCATCATGCTGACGGGAGCCAACACATTGCACAATTTCTTCAACTGAGAAATAAATATACAAAAGGGCGATTGTAATCTTTTCACTTTCTTTATCTATGAAGAACCCAAAAACAAAATCTCCCGAGTGGTACAGATAAGTTATTCCCAAATCTAACCAGTAATTACAGATTATCGAAATGCCCATCATTTCTACATCCCACAATCAAACAAACAAAAATTTAATCTGCAATCTCCACTCGCAGTTGTTGTTACCACCATTTGGAGGATTTGTAACGTTATTAGGCAATAAGGTTCTTGGTGTTCAGGTCCAGAAATCTGGGAAACCTGAAGGGCACATTGCTCGATCTGCTGCAAGATCCAAATGAGTCTTTTGTTCAGTTAGGATACAGTATATCTGGTTTTCCTGCAGGAGAAACGTTCAAACCAATGTTTCGGGATTGCTGGATGAATCCCATAAAGACGAGCTATGAAGGCCTTTTCGCTGGTAGCTACAATGCTCGCGATTGAATAGCTTTTCTCGCTCAACCCTTTCTCCACGAGCCACTTATAGAGTCTGAACCTTGGGTTGATTCTGTTCTCCAGGTCAAAACATAGATAAGCTGGGAAGATTTCTAGGTATTCCAAAGAATCTCCCATTTCGTCACAAAGGAACCTTATCTTATCTTGTATGCTATGCGGTTTCTGGTTCAAGATCTTTGGTGCTGATCTTATCAACATGCATGTCTTTGAGAAGTCGATGCCATTGTTTAGTAGGATCTGGAATCGGTCGTGTATATCCAAGGCGCTACCATGGACGTGTTGTAGTATCTTCATGGTCATGCCGTTTTCGCCAAAGCCTATTTCATGAAAGAAATCCAATTTTTGAATATTGTGTGTTTTGTACCTTGAGAGTTGAATCTCCTCCACGCCTTCTTGATATTCTCTGTCTATATCTTCCTCGGGATCCATCAACGAATAGCTAGCGAGTAAATGATGGGTCCCATTCTTCAACCTATGGAAGATCCTTACATGTAGATCTAATGCTCTAAGCACACCAGGCAGATTCTTCATCTTATTTCTACCCAAAACGTATGGGTATTTCTGAGCAACAGCATCCACTTCATCCTGGTTCAATCCAAGATGCTCAAGTATTCCCTTGACCGAGATCACTGGTTTCTCTAGATCAAAATTCATAATTGATGGATTTCGAAGAATCAAGAGAGCAGCATCTTCTTTCCCAACACCAAATCTAGAAAAATATTCCACCTTTTTCATCAGAGCTTCTTCAGAATACTCCATAAAAAGTGATTTGTTTCTACCCATCAACTCCCACATCTCTTCATTCCCACAACCCAACTCGTAAAAAATCCTAATTTTCCTACTAATAACGTACCAAGAATCCACATTTTCTTCAAAAAGATGCTGTGAATCAAATTCTTCAAAAAGTCTCTTCAGCTTAACAAACAAACAACGGATCTCCGCACCCAATTCACCACCGCCACACAGAGTACGAGGAATAGCAAAACAAATACCAATCACAGCGACCGTAGTGAATCCTATCTCTTTCAACTTAAGCAGCCTGGATTCGATCTCTTCAGGACTCTGCACAAAAACCAACCTTTCCTCTTTATACAACTTACCCAGTTTGTTCCAAGGAAACCCGAATCCAGATAACGCACAAGCTGAATCCAACACACTCCGATCCTCAGAGAAGAAGAATTTCTTCTCAGGCAAATACCCGCTAACTTCGCTGTAATCAATGCCGATGCTCTCGAAGAAAAACTCGAATTCGTTAATCGGATGGTAACTGAGATGCTTCCGAAGCGATTTGGAGAAGTTCGGGACAGAGAAATCAAGCTTCAGGATGAGATTACGGATCGAAACCGAGGCGTTTGTGGCAATGTGTTCGGCGTGAGTGTAGGAGAGAGACCTGGTGGTGGAGAGATAGTCTGTAATGGCTTGCTGGGCTTTTCCGATGGCCAGAGACCTGTACTTGGACGGCACTCTTCTATGTTTCGCCGCCACCGTACTGAAATTACGACAGATCAGTGCGAGTTTTAATCGAACCATGAACATGGTCGATTTGGGGGATTAGGGTTCTTCACCGGTGTGTCTTTCTCTTCCCGTGCCGTCTATACGTTAAGAGAAGTGACCGGAGGACCTCGGAACTTACGAGAAATTACTCTTTTGCCATTCGTAGTTCGAATCGGATAAGAAGTTGAACCGAACCAGGATGAAAATATTTAACCGGGAGAAATGTACCGGAAAATTGGATGCGGGTGGCATTTTAGTCATCATTTTCATAATCGCAAATCTTAAATCTCGTGGTTTCAAAAAATTGATCAAACCTTGAAAACATGGCTCCTTTTGTTACAATGTATATTGTTCCCGTTGCTGCAAGCCTTCTAATGACTTAACTTCATTTAATTTTTTTTTGCTCTACTTTGCCTTTTGAAATTTTTTTTTTAGATTGCTCTGCTTTTGAAATTGCGCGAGCACGGCCTTTTGAAATTGCTCTGCTTCGTTCGTTCGTATCTACGGTACTGCTTTTGTATCTATCTAGCAAGCATTATCATTGCCTTATTTATTTTGTGATCTCTATGGAAGTGGGATTTCTCAGTTCAATCTACTAGATACACAACATACGGAGCATAATAAAAATGTGGTGTCTGTTCATGACTACTAAGTAATAGTGTCAGTTTAATCCATGAATCAAGGCCTACATAGTTTTATACAAAAGCCTTTATCAGATACATCCTTTGATTTCAAAAAAAACAGGAAAAACACGTTTAACTAGGTGATCATCACCTGGATCGATTGTTTTGTTCAGGTGCCCAAGGTTCGATGTTGTTTGGCAGGGTTCTTGTCCAATCATAATGGTCTGCGAGCGGAACGCATCAATCATCACTTTTCCCTTCACGCTTTGGAGCTACCGCACCACTACAGCCTGCTGGTTCAAAGCTTCTAAACTCTACAAAAAGCACACAGATGTCACGTCTATAAACATATATAGTCCAATCCAAACTATATATGGATCATTTAAGTTATACAAAGTCCACAATGCAAAGAAGTAACATTCTTTAACTCATGTGAAGACATAAATTACGTGGTGGAAATTGAAGAGCACAGCGACTTGTTAAGGAAAGTAGCGACGTCGCCGTCGCTTCAACTCGAGCGACACCTGTGCCTTCATCATTCATAGGTTGACTTTTAGGTCGACATTTTTCTTTGTTAATTATGAAAATAGCAGGGCCTATATCAAATAATATCTGAGCTGTATCTTTGTTTCAGATTCTAGTTCAAAGCTTTCGTGTTCTCTTTACCTCACAATCGGTTTTAGTTTTTCAAATTGTCTTTTACTGGTTTATGAGCTAAAAATGGCGACGTATTAATTTCCTTTGCGATATTCGGCGCACGTTATCGCTGAAACAAATTTGCTATGTTGCGCCGTGTTTGATATCTTGCGCTGCGTTTGATATCCTGTGCCGCGTTTGCTATCATGTGCCGCGTGTGCTATCGTTTACCTTCCACATCGGAAAATAGATTCGACGACGTTTGCTCAATGACGGGATGGTCGGAGCAAAGAACAGTGCTCCGTCGTGTTCTTCCCGGGAATCTCGTAGGAATCGTTGATTAACAGATCCAATCGAATTCCTTCCTCTAATTTGAAGTTACGAAGACATCCTTCCTCTCCATTTGCTTTTCCTTCATCTCTATTCGACTGATTCTGGACGAGATCGTGTGTAGAAGAACTGGATCCAAGCTTTCTCTTCGGATTCGGCTGATTTGTGACGAACGGTTGACAAGATTTTTCCAGAAGCAAAGAGTAGATAGGAGCTTTACCAGTCCAGAGGTTCAAGAGGATTTCATTGATTTATGACATGCTTTCACTCTCTAGTATGAACATTATTGTCTTAGTCTGCATTTTTTTTTTGCCCCCACGATTTTATTTTGTTTTCTTCTTTGATGTTTTCTACAACATTTGATGAATCTGTTGACATCGTGTATAGACTATGTTGTAATGTCTGGGTTATGCTTGTTTCGGAGTCTTGGTCAGTCTTGGTCAAAGCTTCGTTCTCTTTACTTCAATCGGTTTTAGCTTTTGAAAAATGTTCTTTACTTGTTTGATGTTTCTGTAGTCATGAGAATGGAATACTCCATAAGAGTTGAAATCCTTTGTGACATCAGCGCACGTTATCACTGCAACAAATTTCCTATCATGCGCCGCGTCTGCTATCCTGTGCTGCGTTTGCTGCAATGTGCCGCGTTTGCTACCTTGTGCCGCGTTTGCTATTATGCCGCGTTTTCTATCGTTTACCTTCCACATTGCTGTGTTCAGAGGCGGATCAAGGGGCACGTGCCCAAATATTTTATTGAAAAAACCAAAACTAAAAGGATCTTTAGTCCAGTTGGCTAAATTGTGCCCCAGTGTATACTTTGAGCTGGCATGTTCGATGCCCCTTTATCCTCCTTCCTCTATTTTTTTTTTTTTTAATTACTTGAATTGCCAGTTTTAAATGTTTTTGTAGTTTCCTTTCTTTCTTTTTGTTGTTACTTTTTATGTAATATTCCTTATCACATACTATACGTATCCACGCATTTTTTCATTGTTGGTCATTAGTGTAAACCTTCGTTTAGTTAATTTTACTTATTTTTTCTCTCAACATACTTTATCTTTTGTCTTTTTGATTAAATTTAATTAAAAGTTAAAAGTTAAATTTATAACTTTACAAATCAGTAAACTATTTTTAGTGTGTATTGGTCAAATAAATTAATAAAGTAAAAAATTATTGAAGCACTTTAAATATTTTTTATATTTTGTAAACTCTAATTAAATTTTAACACAACAAGATAGTACTGTCATACACTAAAATTAGTTATAAGTTATAACTAAACTCATGTTTCAAAATTTATTACAAATATTTTTTTTTATAAATCAGTTTTATGATAAGATTCATTATTATATTAAATTTTAATACTTTTAAGTTTATTTTATGTCAACAATATATATTGACATTTTTGAATGTTATATAAAAATTTAGCCCCCGGTAAACAATTTTTCTGGATCCGACGGTTGTCAAGTCATGTTGTGCATTAGCAACGATGGAAATCACTGACGTTCAGCCTTCAAACCAACCTCTCCTGCTGCTTGGACAGTTACTTAAAGTGATCGAGAACGAAATACCTTAATTCCATATATCAAATCAATCGGTAGTCTTTCAAGAATGTTCCGTGGATCATCGGACCACTTGTGAAGCTTCTTGATGAAAGAGAAGCAGAGGTTTCTATGGAAGCCGCACTAGTGCTTATCAAATTCTCATGTATAGATAATTTCTTGCGCGACAACCCTTAACAGTGTACTCATCTACCAATTAATCTCCAAGCGTCAATCCCATGACTTGCTTTGCAAAATTTGCATGTAACAAAAATGGGTCGAGGGTCTTGTTTTGCAAAATTTGCATGTAAGGTCAGTATTGTATGTAATCTACAATCACAGCTTGAATATCTGGTTGTTTAGTTGCAGAGGGTGTGAAGTTTATTGATATTCACAGTTTGTTTGCTTCGAGACTCTCATAATTGTACATATGTATATGTAAAATGGGCCGAGTGGCTATTATCTTCAATCAATCAAATGTGATTTGAAGAAATGTAAGTGGCCACGAGTGTAAGATGCCTTTTTATCTACTGTTGATGACTAGTCCGATTACTCGAACCCAAAAGGGAGCGATTGTAGTGTCAAGGAAGAGGGACTTTCTCTTTAAGCGGATAGGGACGAGGTCACGTGCGAGTCACGTGGAGTACAGCTGTAATAATCTGTAAACGAAAAAACAAAAAAAAAAACACAAAATCCATGATTGAGGCTTTCATAAGCTCATGAGTGGGTGATGGCCCAAGGGTAAAACCGTAATTTTAAGAAAGTGACTGAAAAAAAGAAGAAGCAAATCGCATCAAATGATTGGGAAAGAAATTGGGTGTCTGGTGAGAGAGGGACAATGGGACACGCGCGAGGGGGTAAGAAGGTAGGACCACGTGTCCTTTTCCTTTTTCTTCTAACTATGACACGTGGACGGTATGTCATGTGACTACCCACGTGGTTACTCTCTGACATAGAAAGATTGATTATTTTTAAGTTGATAAATCTTTTTCGGGTTTTCCGCTTAAACCCATGCTCTTTTACACATCCTCCTCACGTGGCTTTCACTCGCTCCTGTCCCGTCTATTTATTTTTAGTATTTACTAAATCAAATTATAATAATTAATAAGAAAGGACCATCAGATATTAGTGATTCCTCTTTTAAGTTTTACCATAGCACATATATTGCAGATTTTTTTCTCCAAATATGTATATAGGTTAGTACGTAGAACGGTATGCTTTAATTTTTTCACTTTAGGTGATCGATATAAGAATTCAAAGTAGTTAAGTCTTTTAAGAAAATTTTGTCTACCAAATTTTTAACTAAAGAACCCAAAATTTAACTTATTTTTGAAAGAATCGAGTGACAAACCATCAATCCTAACTATAAAAACATCTCATAAACCTTGTGATTTTGTTCAAACGAAATTTGAACAGATAACATAAAAATTCATACTCTTTTCGTAAACCAATTTTCCACTCGATCACATTACATCTGAGAACTATATTGTTTTATTTATGATTGATTAAGTCACTATCTACAATAAATACTTCTGCTAATCTCTTAACACATAAGTAATAGTTTTGTGTTCGGACAATTCCAATTAGGCGTGCGTGTGCGTCATAATCACTACAATTTAATTTTAAATTTTTTGACAGCGTCCTCTTAAAAACAAAGAATTGAATAATACAAAATCTTAGAAGCTAAGATTTTCCATCGATCCATAATAAGCGAACAACTTTCCTGCAGACGACAATCGTAAGCCATGCTTTCATTTATGATGATTTTTTCAATATCAGATTCACATATTTATATATTTGTCGGTATGCCATATAATGTGAATGATAAACCGTATTACTTTCCTAACCTTGAAAAACTATAGATCGATGAAAAATTTATCCATCAACAAAACAATTACAAATGTCGGATCTCTATATAAATTAAACAATATTCTGAGGAAAAAAACACAGAAAATGAACATTTTATTGCTAGAAATTGGTTGGATGGAGTAAGTAGACAAAAAAAAAAAAAAGCTACGAAAACGAAAGGCCTTATATGGAAAGGCTTTAGCACATGGATTGGCACAAACGTGGGACCATATATAGATTAAATACTTCACATCAAATTAATTTCCATAATACTATTTTATGGACGTGAGTACTAATATGATAAGCTGATTATAAAACGATGAACTATATATTAATCGCACGACCTCATTATTGGGTAAACATATAATAGGTTTGTTGGTCGGTGGACATGGGATCCCCATCCTATTTGTTTCTTACCAAAGTCCTCATATGACCAAACTTTCACATTTATCACTCTATTAGGAAGAGTTTCCTTTCAACCCAAGAGAGTGTAAGCTAGTGGCGAATAGTGGCGTCTTTTTTAAAGGTAAAAAAGTTCGAATTCCTCATTTTCCAAGTTTGACACTTTTGAAGAGGGAGGTTTTGCGTCTATTAACAAATATTTTAAAATACCAAAATAATCATATAGATCCGAATGGTGAAAACAGATATCTAATAAATTAGATTGAACAAGTACATATCAAACAGATCATACACAAATAAATTCAAATCAAATTGATCATACGATATATAATATATTATGAATATTTAAAATAAAATAAAAACATTGTGGAATAAATATTTAATCAATTTAGCAAAAAAAAGAAAAAGAATATATTTAATCAGTAGAAAATGCAAAAAATGTTGAAAACACATAGATAAAGAGTTTTACAAAATAAATTATATTATTTTTCGTCTTTTTGAACATATAAATTTTTTAGTTAGTGTAAAAATATTTATTTGATATTGTTATCACGTAGTGTTTTATCTAAATGAAATTAACGTGAAATATAATGACTCTAAAAAAAAATTTAGTATCATATGACTAGTTTTATGTGTCATATATCATAAATTGTGTAATTTACATTGCATAAAATATAAATAATAATTATATATCATTTACAATTTTAAAATTAATAGCATTAGCTTTTTGGGTAATACATAGAATTTCAGTATTTTAAACCATTATGTAAATATTCTTACTAGTTTTGATCTAATCATTCACTTCCACATTATTTTTACAGTCGAGTTAAATTAGTTGTATAAGATACACTAAATTAAGTCATATTCTCAATACGGTAAATTTAAGTCACTTATGATTTAAAAAATTAAAACTAAAACAATTATTGTGAGCAGGCGTGGTGGTGTACACGCGGGACGTAGAGCGCGTGGAGAAATGGGTCCAAATGATTGTAGAGAAGTGGGATGTCTGGTCGTCGAGGAACAATATTACACCGCACGAGTGTGGTCACTAGGGACCACATGGTGCCACGTAGACAGGCTTCTCACATGCTCATGCACGTGACGTGGTGACCTCTATTTCATCTTTCTCATGACCTCCCACTTCTTCTTCTTAGATCTTGCCTGTCCTGGCCTTGCTCAATTCTTTTTTTTTTTTTAATAAAATGCTCACTTTTTTTTTTTCCGATTCGATTCATTTGTTTATGATAAAAAAAAAACTCACATGAAATTCATCCATGTATTAGAAAAAAAAAATCATCCATGTTTTGATTTAAATATCCACTACTAGCAGTCTAGCATCTATTTTATTATAATTTTTTCACAACATTAGTGCATATTTTCTCTACGTACTTTCCTTACTTTTTTTTGTTAATATACTTTAATTATTTCATGACTAGTAGACATATATATATGTATATATATGTATACACACTAATGAAAAATATACATTTATATAATTAAATTATTAATCCACTATCTTCGTCCGTCCTAAAATATTAACAGGTCGAAGATCTTACATTTTACTTTAGAAAAATGTTGTTTCAGATTTTATGTTGGGGTGTCATTATAAAAATTAGAATTCGTAAATGTCGCTTCATTAATAGGCGGTGCTGTTACGTATGTGAGATATGGAAATATCAGTGAACACATACCCATGAAAGTTTAATTTTTATTTTTATTTGAAGACATGATCTCTCCACTATTCGTCCCTAATAATAAAGAAATGAATCCAGCTTTTATATTTGTCGTGTTATCGTCTATATCAATGCGTCTCTTCCTCACGTGTAAATAACATATAAAACGGAATACTGGATAAACATCTAACGTAAGTTTACAAGATTAACGAATAATTTGATATCTAGCTTCCTTGTATAGTTTATCGTGGTTAATGTAGTGTATCATTCTCGGATTACTCATCTACTTCGCGAGCTTTGTCTCTTTCTTCCTCGTATAATCGTCTTAACGATGCCACAATCTGCGTCTCTCCACCTTGTCGCTAAACTCCCTTACGGAGTCGTGCCGAATTCAGTTAATTGAAAACTTCAAATTTTGTAAAAGCAAAAAAATAAGTAATTGAAATAATCCATACGAATTCATGAAGTTTCTGTCAAAATATATTTATAAAATAAGCCTCAAAATTGCCACACCCATGTTCCGTGGTATATATATGGTTTTTTTCTTCCATTCTTTTTCTCTGAACATTATTTTTATTTTATCTAAGAAAACCTTGACCTACAACAAAAAAAAACGGTGAAAAATCAACGAGGATTTCAATCACGTGAGAAAGAGAAAATTGCTGATTTGTTTCGAACTAGTATAATTATGGAAGATCTTAAACTACTTTCGAACAAAATGAAAAAACTCCTTCTAATAGTTTGAGAATCACTTTCCTTTTCACAATTGAATTCATATCTAAAGTTCAATATGAATGTACCTACGGAAAACTCTTGCTAATTAAGGAGCCTCTTTACTTCGAGGATTAATTAACACATGTTAATTTCTACCTTCAGGTTGGTGACTGTATTTCCGATGTTAATCTAAAAAATATATATTCTTTGATAAAAGAAAGTATAAAATGCACAAGGTACTGTCGTCAAAGATGATATTAAAGAAAAATTAAGATTTTGATTTAAAATTTGAAAACAAACCTAAATATGCTACTTAATTTGAATGTATCTCTGCTGTAATTAACGTATAGTTTGATAACAAGGACTTATGTAATGAGCAAGAAAAAACAAAAACTAAAGAAATGATCCTTTCGTTTTATCAAGCAGCGCTTTTATTATTTTATGGTAAGAAAGAATCTCTCTTTTTATTGATTTCAAAAATTTAAACTTGAATTACATACGCCCAAAAAAAATTAATTACATAAAAAAGAGACACTAGTGAAAGGTCCTTTTCTCCTATCTTCTGTAAAAACAAGAGAGGTTATTACGTAATGGAAGTCACATGCTTAACTATTCTCGAGATCTGGACCGTTCAATTTCGGATCCACAATAATCTGCATATTTGAAAACAAATTATTACGGTTTACGACTTTGTTTTACGGTTTGTGATCCAACCCACTTTGTTTTAGTTTTTAGCCACGTTTGTTAATTGTTTATCATTACGATGCTTCTCTTTGTCCATCTTTTTTTCTTGGCTCGTCACAAAACTACATACAGTATATAGATATTTTTAGACAGTCAAGGAACATCTGGATAGATATGAATAGTCGATGACAAGAATGATGATTTATTATCATAAAATTATATCCCAAAAGTATCTCATTTTAATTTTATCTAACCAGTAAAAATCTATGACAAGTGTGTAGGTTTTTGGTTTAAGAAATTTAGGTAATTGATAAAAAAAAAAAAATTGAATAAAATTGTACAGTTTACTAAATAACTTTTCGATTCAATTAAAAACATAGTTTAGCTGCCCCAAAGATGATGCCTGTCACACCATTCAAACTCTAAAAATATTTAGTATATATTTTCTTAAATGATACGAATATTAAGAACAATATCATCACCTATAAAATGTTCTGAAACCGGAAATGAGGAGATGTAAATAAAGTGTTATTTATTTGTATTAATGCGCTGCATAAATGCGGTAATCGTTAAAAAAATGTCTTGTCAAATATTTTTCTTTTTTTTTCTCGCGAATAATTGTGTTTCTATGAGAATCTAAGCATTATGAAAGTGTTATTAATGGAGGAAATCAATGAGAATTAGGGTTATGTTAGATTGTTTGTAAATGTAAAAACCAAAAATACTAGTAATGGAGTATAATTAAATAGCAGTACTAAGTTACGTTTAAAATTAAATTAATAAAGCTGACCTGTCTTGTCTGTGTAACTGCTGAAAGTCTTAAAGAGACTGAAGGCAGAAGTAATGATGGCAATATCAATAACCAAAAAAAAGAAAGAAACAGAATTAATTAAAAAAAAAGATTATTAACTTCTCTCAGTAACCAGCCATAAAATCTCTAGCTGTGAATTCACTTGTCGTGCGTTTTCTTTTTAGTTATGTTTGACTGACAGATGAAATTAATGACAAACTTATTAATTAACATTAGTTATAGCTATTAACTGAACAAAAACATTTAAACAGAAAAAGAAGACATTGGGAAAAAGGAAGACAGTAATAAATGAAGAAGAGGGAGGGAGGGGAATGCATGTTGGATTCACAGACAACTCCAATCCATGCAGTGTTTAGGGTTCTTAGCCTCTCTGTAAACCTATCAATACGACACCGTTTCTCTGTCCCCTTCCTGATTCCATACCCATTTTGAGCCCACCGCCTCTTCTCTCCCTCTCACGCTTCCCCCACTCGCGCGTGTATCTCACGCCTTTTTTAGTTATTATTCAAATTATTAAAGAATTGTACAAAATTACTGCTGAAAACCACGATTTTGTAAGATTGTATGGTTAGAAATAAGTTTCCTGAAAAGATCTCGACTATGGCGGTGAATGGGAACCAAGTTTAGGTGCGGTTCTTCCGCTTAGGAGGATGAAACGTGATAGCATCACCATTCAACATAAAAATATGTCCTAGCTATAGTCTTAACTACAGTCCAAAAAATATAAAAAATGGTTGAACCGTCCACACAGCTGTTGTGGGGTGATCCAAGCAAAAGTTTTATATTAAAATATTTGCTCAAGAGTAAATTATTGAATATTTCTTTAAAATTTGTTCATATCATTTTAATTTTATTATTCTTAATACAAAATAATGTTTTGAAACGATAATAAAATGTATGGAGTGGTCTATTCTTTTTTTTTTAAATCCAAGCATTTCATAAATACATGATAATTCAATATTTTCAAAACGAAAATACATAATTTTTTTTATAAATTAGATGTTCTTTCATATATTTTTTAAAATAAATTATGCGACTAATCAAAACGACATAGAAACATTAGAGATAGCTGATGAAAATCTTATGGCGAACATCAGATAAAATATTACAGATATGTTATGGACAAATCGAAATACTCGATATTAACTTTTTGCTTTTGTCTTTTATCCATGTATTGTATTTAAATTTATTTTATGTATAACATTATCTACATATTTATAACTATACCAAATATGATATTAATAAATTAAATTTTTTAAAATTAAATAATTTTGTAATTACATAATTATTTAGGAGAAAATTATATTAAATGATATATTTAATTTTTGTTTCTAAAAATACTAAATAATGAATTCATAATTATACTATTAAATTTTATATTGTAACTTTGAGTTTTAAGAATTAAATTTTATATTTTAGAATTTGTTTTGTTTTTTTTATAATTTAATTATTTGATCTGCTCCGCCAGATCCGCTTTCGCCATTTAAACATATATTTTGGACCGCTAGATCCGCTTGATCCGCACTTGTTCCGTCAGAACCATTTGATCCGCACTTGTTCCGCCAGATCCGTTTGATCCGTTCCACCAGATCCGCCAGATCCGCTTTTTCCATTCGGAGCCTATATGAACCTAAGTAAAGAATATATGATTATTTTTAAAATATGACGAGTGAGTTATCCCACGTTAACATGGAAAGTAAAATACTATTATTATATGGTTTGATATACAAATTATAGGGAAATTGCGTGAGAAGGCTATTTTCGTCTATATTGTTCATCAAACAGTAAAAAAATGGTTAGTTATTTTATATATCGTATATATGTGTTAGTTACTTAATTTTTGGTCCAAAAATAGTTATGGGTAAATTAACCCCAAATTATAATCTGCAAAATAAAAGTTGAAAAAAAATATAAAAGCAAAGCTGCAAAAAAGGTTGTCTTTGAGATACGTGGGACCCGCGTGTTCAGAGAGAAGAGTAGGGATATGATGATAACAATAAGGCATGATATGATGATGATGTTCATGATGATACTGATGATTCATTAACTATTATGATATTATTATTTTTCACCCCTCACCAGCGCGTGGATTCTACCCGCAGCCTTTTTAATCCTTCACTCTCTCTCTCCGAATTCTCATTGGTCAACGGTCAACGAGCGAGAAAGACGCTTTCGTAATGAAAGCCACACACAAAAAAGCTATTAAGCTTGTGGGTTTTTGAAAAAGAGCTTTCTTTACAATTTTTTACTTTGAAACTCGGGTAAATAAGCCCCTTTTGTTTTCTTTCAAAATTGTTTTCTCCTCTAAAGTATAAATCCAGCATCTTTTTCCAATTCTTGTAAAGATTAAGAAACATTTTTATCCATATTTGGTAAATTCTTCAGATGAATGGATTTAGTGAGTTTTATTATACATATTTGGTTAATTTGATAGTTTCCTATGTAATTAAAGAATAGTTACAATTTACAATTTACAAAACGGACAAACTAGAGAGAGAACAACCGACTTGGACTTTTTTCATATTAACCATGGTTATCATTGGATGTGAGGTGAAAGTAATAACTCCTGGATTTATTTTTAACCATGGTTAAGTTAGAAAAGCAGGTTTTTATGCAGTATATATCATCATTGAGGTAACAGAGGTCTCTCTGACACAAGTCATCATTGAAACCCTAAGCCTCCCCACAACCCCATATCTCTTTGTCTGAAAAACTCTTTTGCATATAAATATAAATATACACATAAGCCATATCTTTGAAACTGTATTGCTGCACAAGAAGTGTAGAGGCAATGGCGCAACATCTTTAAGAGAGAGACTGAAGAAAGAGAAGTCATTTATTCATTTTCTCTGGGGAAAAAAGCTTTTTTTTTTGTTTGTTGTTGAGAAATGGGTGAAAGAGATGATGGATTGGGGCTAAGTTTGAGCTTGAGTTTAGGGTTTAATCAAAAGGAGTCGTCCTCGAGGTTTAATCCAATGCCTGGGGCGTCTTATTCATCTTCATCTCACATGCATATGCAGAGCAATTATAACCATCCTCAAAGGATTCAGAACAGTTGGATTCAAATGTTTCAATCTTCAGGTACTCCCCTTTTTTTTTATTCCAGGGTTTCCCTGATTTAGCAATGACTTTTTCATATTGTTTGAAATGATTTTTCTAATATATATCTTGTTTGAATCCAAGTGTTAGTCAATATTTACATATTATATCACATGTTTTATTCTTACAGGTTTCTTTTTTTTTGTAGATCCAATCATATTCGTATAGTTTATTCCGTTGCTTTTGATATTTGTGATTTTTATCCTTTGAGGAACATAATTTCGTGTAAGAAAAGTGATTAATGAAACATATATATAATTTCAGTTTCAGAGAGAAATTCCGATGTGAGATCGTTTCTGCGGGGAATCGACGTGAACAGAGCTCCTTCGACGGTGGTGGTTGACATAGAGGAAGACGCCGGAGTTTCATCTCCGAACAGCACGGTCTCAAGCGTGATGAGCGGGAAGAGGAGCGAGAGGGAGCTGGTGGCTGCTGCAACTGCGGTGGGAGGAGGAAGGGTAGAAGATAACGAGGCGGAGAGAGCTTCTTGCTCGCTCGGTGGCGGCGGTAGCGACGATGAAGATGGTGGCGGGAACGGAGACGACTGTTCGAGGAAGAAACTCCGGTTATCTAAAGAACAAGCTTTGGTCCTCGAGGAGACTTTTAAAGAACATAGCACTCTCAATCCGGTCTGTGGCATTTCCGTAATTTCGTTACTGGCCTTTTTTTTTTACTCTCTTTAAAAAAGTCAACTTTTTGATTTCCTTTCTGACCTTTTTTTTTTTCGGTGTTGGATGCAGAAACAAAAGATGGCTTTGGCTAAGCAATTGAATCTGAGGACAAGGCAAGTGGAAGTGTGGTTCCAAAACCGAAGGGCAAGGTAGAAAATTTATCTTATCTTAAAGGGTAGTTTTGTACAATAAAATAGTCTTAAAACAAAACATTATTTATTGCTATGATGGGTATATAATTGTCCTTCTGTGCTTCTATGACCCAACAAGCTTCTCCTACAGAATCCTAATGGGTCTCGTGTCTTGATTAGGAAGGTTTACTTCGAGTTTTTCAGTTTCCCAAATTTAGAATAATATAACGCACCATTGTGAAGCCGGCTGTTTTCAGTTTTTTTTTTTGGTTCACTTCTGAATAATAACCACAAATGTGAAACCGGTTTTGGTTCGGAATCGGTTAGAATAACATTAATTCTCAGACTAATTGCAATTAGGGTCTTCTCCGTTCCGGTTAAGTTCGGATTTCGGTTTAATGATTGGGTATCTAAAGGTTTTTGGACTTCATTGTGTGCGTGTATAGGACGAAGCTGAAGCAAACGGAAGTAGACTGTGAATATCTAAAAAGATGTTGCGAGAATCTAACGGAGGAGAATCGGAGGTTGCAAAAGGAAGTGAGTGAGCTGAGAGCTTTAAAGCTTTCACCACATTTATACATGCACATGAAACCTCCCACCACTCTCACCATGTGCCCTTCTTGTGAACGAGTCGCTGTTACATCGTCATCATCATCAGTGGCTCCTCCTGTGATGACGTCATCATCATCTCCAATGGGGCCAATGAGTCCATGGGCTGCTATTCCTCTCCGGCAGCGACCTGCTGCTGGTTCTCATTAGAAAAAAAGTGTGTTTTTGTTTTTTGGTTTCGGTAGAATTAGTTAGTTTAAAGTTGATGGGTTTGGTGATTTGGTTTTTGTTATAATGTAAAACGATCTTGGAATGTCTTTTTCAAGAATTGGTCTCATGCCCTTCTTCTTCCTTGTCTCCTTTGTTTTTAATATCTATTGGGAGATGAATTACGGGAAATGGAAGAATCTACTAATTATATACTGTAATTGTAGAATGATTAAGAAAAGACTTAGTTTCGTAAAATATTGACTTTTTATTCTTTATTGTTGGTTTTTTATATTTGTAGAAAATTGGAATAATTGAACACACACACATTATGATTTTGTAGGGAAACACCATTATGAGTTTTTTTTCACGAAATTCAGAGTTTGATTTTAATTTCTCCAAGAGAGAGTGTAAGGCCATCGAATAAAAAAAAAGATGTTTGCATAAAAACTGATATTTAGCGGGCGTCGTTAATTAAAGTGTGTATTTATTTACTTGGGGGTTTTTCCTTGTCACTTAAGAAAGGGATTTTGTAAAGATGATTATTAGATTACAGAGGAAGGAGTAAGGACTAAAAAGTAAAGAAGCAATGAAGGGCAATGTGATTGAGCAAGCGTGTGTTGTTTTGCATGTATGTGAATGTGAATGTAAGTAAATGTTAGCCAATACGAATATCGAGACATGTGCGTGACGTAACATAACATTTGGTCTGTATCTGGACATTTTTGGGTCCACCTTAGACGAAGTCAGACCATTAGAATCTCTTGCAGAACACTGAAGATATGATTTCTTTTTGGTATGCCAAAAGATCTCAACCGACAGAGAAAGAGAGAGGTACGACGAAGCTATCTTGATGCCTGAAGTGTTGCTGCCAGAGGAGAAAATAAAATTATACGTAAAACTAATAAATGGGCCTTCAAGGCATGCCAGATCCAACATGTGGCTATAGAGTATAGGCTTTAGGCGGACAGTTAAATCAAACTAAATTAAAACATATAACCTGATTGATTGGTTCTATATATTCCATACCGAATCACAACCGAATTAGTTTGATGAATCAAATCAAACTGGAAACCAGTTTTTAAATTATCATTTCATTAATAAAAAATCCGAAATATAATATTATCCAAGCAATATAATGTAAATTAAAAATGTATATTCTTCAAGAGATATGTCGGGGTAATCTCACCTCTCCACCTCGAAGTTCATAGTATAATATAGGCTTTGAGATGCCTAAATTAAAAAGACATTGACTACTGTTTTTCATGATCTGATGTAAATGATTTCAAGAGCAGAAGAATAGCTAGCTTTTGCAAACTTGAGGACTTCCATGATCTATTTCAAGACTTCAAAGTGGATTTTGAACTCGAGACCAATAACGGACGAGCAAATTTTGTTTTTTGGTAGGAACACGCGCACCAGAAATCATGTTTTCTCTTATGTAAGCACATCAGTGTCTTATTGGTTAGACGTTGAAAATTAACGTTTTGCTGATTTTATCAATGAGTGTGGTATTTATGAAAAAGTAATTAGAATTTGTAATTTACCTATATTATAGTGGTTTAACTGTGACAGTACTTAATTAACAAACTAATCTTAGTAACATATTTTCAAGCCACAAAACTAAATAAACCAAACGAAAAAAAACACCAACATGAGATGGAGACCAATCAATCAACCACAATATGAGAACTTGGTAGCGGAGCAACTAGTTGTTTCAGTGTCACATTACTCTCAGTCAGTGGTGGAGCTAGAAACAATTTTTACTAGGGTCATCATTTATAAATTTAATATTAAAACAAAATAATATGTATATGATACTATAATAGAAGATCAACAAATTATATGAACTAATGGAGTTTATGGAAACTTGAATACAAATTATTGGACCAAATTTTATAGGGATCATGTCATGTGACCCTCCTATTTCATTTCTTACATCCACCACTGCTCTCAGTCCATTCTTTTTCATAATTCAGTTGTCTAGATGCCTCATAGGAATCAGATTTGGGCGTAAATGGTATTGGATGCATAGTGAGAGATTGAACTCGTTTTCTCAAACCATCGCTTGCCTTTATAGTTCGAGGAGCTAATATGGAATCGTCAATCTTGCGAACTCTCTCACTTTAGTTTTATCAAAAAAAAAAAAAAAAATTATATTCTAGATAATTATGTCGTAATTGGCTAAAGCCATTCGTCGAGAAGGATCACCAATCTAGTTGTAATCGTTTTATCAAGTTAAATGAGAGTATGTTTGAGTTAACAAAAACAAATATCAACACTTCACTACCACACCGATGAGTCGAGTGGTTTTCTTTAGAACGGAAAACGAGAGAAGCCCAAAAAACTAGGACGTTTTCAAAGGTTGTTTTATTGTGAGGTGATACGACGACGTAAAGATCCTGGAGCAAATAATGCCAAGGTCAATTCCGTCAATCTCGGCAACGGTCTTGTGACGAGAGCAGCTTCTTTCTTTCCTTTTTTTTTTTTTAATTTTTAATTTTTAATTTTTTACTCTTTTTGCTTTAAGGTGTTGTTGCAGATAGTTTCAATTCTCACTCTTTGTGTACAGCTTTAATGTTAGATCTGTCTTTTACGTCGCTTCGAAGTCTCCTTTCCTTCCCTTACCCTACGAATCCCCTTAATCCCTCAAAATCCAATTTCACTCTCGAGATCCTCTTTCAATGGCTTCTCCCAATCCTTATACCAAGCGCCGCTCTCCGCCGAGTGTCGCCGCCCCGTCTGTCTCCCCCACTCAGCCTCGGTCCAAATCCACCGGAGGATTCTTCTGTAAGTCTGTTCTCTTCGCTCTCTTTCTCCTCGCCTTGCCCTTCTTCCCTTCCCAGGCTCCCGATTTCGTTGGTGAGACTGTGCTCACCAAGTTCTGGGAACTGATTCACCTCCTTTTCGTCGGCATTGCCGTCGCTTATGGTTTGTTTAGCCGTAGGAATGTGGAATCCGCTGTTGATTTAAGGACGACTCGTGTAGATGAGTCTTCGCTGTCTTATGTATCTAGAATCTTCCAGGTTTCCTCGGTTTTTGACGAGGAGTTAGAGAATTCCTGTGAGTTTGATGTTAGGAGTGAGAGTCATTCGAATAATGTGAGTGCTCGAGCTTCTGTGGTGGTTAAGGAGAGAAAATCTGAGTCGTTTGTTGTGGAAAGCGAATTGGAAGAATCGTCTGAATATGGTAAAATCAATCACGTCCAAGCTTGGAATTCGCAGTATTTTCAAGGGAGATCTAAGGTTGTGGTTGCTCGACCAGCTTATGGTCTTGATGGCCACGTTGTGCATCAGCCATTAGGCTTGCCGATTAGGAGTTTAAGGTCAGCTTTGAGAGATAATGGAGCTCCTCAAGATAGCTCTTTTTCTGATAGTTGGGATGGAACTGTAAATGGGAAAGCTGAGTCATTGGCTGATGAAAATTTTGACGAGGTCATGGCCGCTCCATCTTCACCTGTTCCATGGCATTCTGGACCTGAAATGATGGGAGTGGGGGATAATTATCCTTCAAATTTTCAGCCTATATCCGCGGATGAAATCCAGTTTGCGACTCTCAAATCGAGATCTTCTCGGTCTACTGTTTCTTCTTCATCACAAACTAGTTTTGCATCCCATACTCAGAACAGATTCTCTCCTTCTCGTTCTGTTTCTGAAGAGTCATTAAACTCGAATGTGGAGGAATTGGTCAAGGAAAATAGTCTTCAGGGTTCATCACGGTCTACTTCGCCTTCCTTGCCCCCATCACCGTCACAGTCACTGTCTCCATCTCCACCATCGCCTGAATTAGTGACCAATGATACTCACAGACCCGTCTCGCATTCTCGCCATTATAGTGATGGTTCATTGTTAGAGGAGGATGTAAGGAAGGGCTTTGAAGATGAGTTGGAGGGGAGTAAAATGAGAGGCAGAAGAACAGAATTCTCCAGCAAGAAGGAACCGGGATCGAAATCACTTAAACTGACTGCTGAAAGTTCCCGGAGAGGGAACAAGTCTCGCAGATCATATCCTCCTGATTCCACCTCATCTCCCGTTGGTGGTGCTGACGATTCCACAAATAGAAGACGGGATCTTCAGCAAAAGAGTGATGACCATTTGTTTGAAAACAATATCGGGAAAGGACTGGAGGCTGACCATAACAAGCTGAGGGTTAAGAAGGGACGGAGTCACGACTCTTTGGAGCTAACAGCAGAAGACTCTGCAAAAGAAGAGAAATTCAGCGAATCTTTTCCTGCTCTGGACGTACTGTTCCAACCAACGAATGCTAAAGCTTCAAGGCGTGCAATGCGTTCTTCGCGAGGGGGCCGTGACACTTTGCCAGAGAAAGATGTCACAAGAAACTCAGAGGATGACACTGTGGATTTTGACAAGTCCATGAAAAAAGACCTACCTAGTAATAACAAGGAAATGAAATCAAACAGTCCGAGATGTGAACCACAATCTTGGAGAGCTTCTAGTAAAGTTTCATTGAGAGGAAAGTCGGTGAGGACCATAAGATCTGATCGCCGTGGGAAAGATCTGAAGACAGATGGAGATTCATCTGATGACCGGGCAGAAGCTAAAGTAGAAAGCCGAGGAAGAACAAAATCAAGAAGACAATGGCAAGAAGAACTATCAATTGTACCACACCAGGAGAAATTTTCAGAAACTCGCGCAAAATCGGAGCCAGAAGATGATGTTACGGAAGAGACCGAGGCCGAGCAACCTCAAGTAACCGTAGAGGAAGAAGAAGAAGCTGCTTGGGAAAGCCAAAGCAATGCAAGCCATGACCATAATGAGGTTGATAGAAAAGCCGGTGAGTTCATAGCCAAATTCCGGGAACAGATTCGGTTGCAGAAACTCACTTCCGGTGAACAACCTAGGGGAGGAGGCACTGGCAATATCAGAAACAGCCATTTCAGATAACACTCACCAGTCACCACCATTGCTTCATTTACTTGTATTATTGGTGTAATTTTTATTTATCGGCGTTGTTGATGAGAATCTGGAATTATCACTCTCTTTGTTTGAAGTTTATATTGTTGAATAAAATAATTTTTTTAACTTATTAATGATGCTCGGAGTCAAGTCAACTGTGTTTGACCGACGACTTGAAATTGACACGGAAGGACTGGTTTCAAAAGGTAAATTCCGGGTCTAAATTATAATAAACTGAAGATAGAGGGGGTAAAACGAAATTATCCATGAAATTAAACGCAGAAGAAGTTAGGATAACATTGGATTTCGCAGGAATCGCCGGAGGGAGAAGCTATGATGACGATTTTATCAACTCCTCACTCTCCGAGACTCACGTTTCTACGTGAGTTCTTCTCTCTCTTTTATCTCTGAGCTGTTTTTCTGGGCGAAAAAATGAATCGAGCTTGTAAAATCTTGTAGGTGAAAAACTGTCGTTATCACCCTCTCAAGGAATTTCGCAATCTCGGAGTAAACGATCGGTGTGTTGTTCATTGAGTGAAGAACCAAAAAACCAAAGGTAAATTTTGCAGTTTGAGAGATGATAATCTTCCTTTTGGGTTTTATTCTGGAGATTGTGTGCTATATAGCGAGGTTTTAATTTGCAGCTTGAGTCGGAGAAATCTTGTTTATGTTTTGGTTTCTTCGCCGTGTTTGTTTCCGGCGTTATCATCATCCGCGAAGACTAAATCTAAGAGCCCTTATGATGAGAGACGGTTACTAGAACAGAACAAGAGGATACAGAGAGAGAACAATGCTCCTGACGAATTTCCAAACTTTGTTAGAGAAGGTTTAAGCTTTTATTACGTCTCTATAAACTGTTTCTCTGTTTGAGTTAAGATCCTGCTGAACTTATTCTTCTTTTGTATGTGTTTATGTTTTTGCTGATATAGTGCAGGTTTTGAGGTTAAGGTAGTAGCTTCTGATAATTACATAAAGGCTGATTCAGGCCTTATATATCGGGATTTCGATGTTGGTCAAGGTGATTACCCTAAAGATGGTCAGCAGGTACTTCCTCTATGTTCCGATTAGCTAACTTATCTGTAGTTAAATCATTTCTGGAATATTGCTATGCTCTTTACAAGGATATGATGATCGAAGAAGCCATTGACTTTTATGGTATTTGGATAGGTGACTTTTCACTACATCGGCTACAATGAGTCCGGAAGGCGAATAGACAGTACTTACATACAAGGATCTCCTGCTAAAATCCGCATGGGAACCAATGCACTTGTTCCAGGCAAGTTAAAAGGATATTTAACTTTTGCCCTCTAATGCGTGTGATGTTAGTGAAGAATTTTCTCTGGAAGAAAACAGATTAAAGATTATTTTTTTTACGGATAATGATGATGCAGGATTTGAAATGGGAATTCGTGACATGAAGCCCGGTGGACGAAGAAGGATTATCATCCCTCCAGAATTGGGACCTCCGGTTAGTTCCTGCTTTATACCTTACACCGCTGTTCTTGACTGTACATTTTTCTAAACTGTAAACTTGATTAGTAGTAAACTTCTGCTGAACCATTCAATTGAATATACCATCACCTCTATCAACAATGTTTTCAAATGGAAGTCCTAGCTTGAGCCTGCTCGTTTTGGACATATGTAAACCGATGTAGATTAGTACTTTTACTGTTTTCATCTAAGGCTGGTCATATTTTTGACAAAACAACGTTCCTATCTTCATCATTTGGCTCTAACCAGGTGGGACCTTCAACCTTCTTCAGCTCGAAGCAATTTGAAGTTTTCGACGTGGAGCTGCTTAGTATCCAGAACTGTCAGAGAAGGACAATAGGGTTCTACTCTGATGTCACATGCAATTAACTTCCGAGTGATGTTCATCACTAAGCTTCATTCAATCTGCATTCTTCGTTACCCTCGAAACTCTAAAACTGCTAAGAAAAAAAAAAAAAAAAAAAAAAAATTTTTTTTTGNCTAAATCTTTTTTTGCGTAGGGGTTTCATGGAAATGTGAAAATTTACATAGAAAGGTAAAAGATCATGTAAAGACTCGACCTTTTCATAATTGTAGTTAACGTTTGTTGCTTGGTTGATCACGTTTTAAGCGTTTGGAGCTATTTGTTTTCTTCCTGTCTCTCTGATTTGGTTTTATTTATTATTTTCTACCCCAAATTTCGGCACTCTTTACGAAACACCCCCAAACGAGTACAAAGATACATTGGAATTTGAAACGGTAGATGTTCAATGCTCCTCACATTTGGAAAGTTTCATTTTTGTGATTTCATCATCATATAATAAAAGACCATAAAACATAAGTAAGTATTTATTTGTAGAAAAAACTATTATTTGCAAATAAGGCAACGAAATTGAATAAAAGGGTAAAAAAGTAATTGTCGCAATAAGAGCCCGACAATGTAGCCACTAAAATTAAACCTTCAGTGCTACCGAGAAGGTTTCGATTTTCTTTATCCCCGAAGAACCCTAAAAGTCTTGTTGTCGCCGACTTCCTCTCCTTCGAGTTGCAGGTCATTCGGAAATCGTCGTGTTCTCGGCAACATCTTCTTCTGCTCTCCTCTTTCTCCTGGACGTCGTCTAATTTCTAGGGTTCACCTGTATTTCACGTGAGAAACTTTGTCTTTTTCCCTTTTCGTTTCGTCGGTTTTTTTCAATCCAGGTTCAGTTCATAGTTAGGTTAAGACTTCAGAATGTTGCACTATTGACTTAGATTCAGACTTCAGATTTTAACTCATTAAGTTCATGGACTCGTTTGTAGGTTTAGTTTAGCTCGTTCGACTTTGGTTCAGACCTTAATGATCATGTTTAATCACTCTCTTAATTCTACAGATTCGTGACTTTATTTGCAGCGTTAAAGCCATCAAACATGTCGTCGCTGCGTAATGCCGTTCCACGACCTGCTCATAAGGAGCGATCTCAACCGTAAGCTATTGCTCTTGTCCTGTGTTCTTCTTTCGTTTTTTTGTTTTTGCCAATTTCTCCATTTTAAATCTGGATTTTAAACCTCTCAGGCAAGCGAGGAAGAAGTATGGCCTCCTTGAGAAGCATAAGGATTATGTGATCCGAGCTAAAGCTTATCACAAAAAACAGGAAACTATAAAGGTACACTTTCTCTTTTCAATTGCATCTCTGCTATGATTATGCTGTTGAGACCTCAGGCCTTAACAGAATATGTTTATGGAGTGTTTCGATTAGATAGTGCGACATATTGCTTCTTAGACATTAGTTGATTTAAGGGATTTGATTGAGATGCTGTGAGATAATTTCTGAAATATAAGAAACTCAAAACCATAGAAGGCATCTAACTAGCACGTTGCAGAGTCCAGCTTCTCTTACATTTTTTTGTTTTATTCTTAATTATGTGCAGAGACTTAAGCAGAAGGCGGCATTCAAGAATCCAGATGAATTTAACTTTAAGATGATAAATAGCAAAACAGTTGGTGGAGTTCATAGAGCAAAGTAATCATTTGAAATTCCTTTTTTCCCCTGTTCTGTTTCACTATTTCTTTTGCTACCCTCATTGTTTCTCTTTTTCTTGGTTTGTAGGGAAGAGATAAATAAATACACTGCAGAAGAGCTCATGATAATGAAGACCCAAGATATTGGATATGTGTTTCAGAAATGGCAGAGTGAGAAAAACGTAAGTTATCTTCCCTCATTCACAGTCCAAGAGCTTTCTGTTTACAATCATATTGATCCATTTTTTCTCTCTTGTTTCTTCTATCTTTTGTAGAAAATTGACAAGCTTACTGCATCACTGCAATTTTCTGAGGGTCAGTCGACCCGTAGACATGTGTACTTTGCAGAAGACAGGTTACTCCCAACATTTTAATCCTTCCTTTACTTTGGTGTAGCTTTCAAAATTTTCTCATTCGGTGTGAGTGTTCATATGGACACTGGAAAATTGATCCTCCTTACCTTCACATTTAAAAGTTTGTGTTGTCTTATGATCTATACCTCTGGTTTTTCTTTATCAGAGAGGAGGCTAGAGAACTGGAGTTACAAACTAGAAGTAAAAGTGATATCTCTGCGATAGGGATTCCTAAAGATATTAAAAAGTATGTATCTGAAATGTCATTAGATGTTTTATAAAGGTATCAAACTGACGAGCAATACTTATCATCTTGTATTTCTTAAAACAGGAAAATGGAGAGATCATACAGAGATCTCGAGGCACGGAAGAGCAGGGCAAAAGATTTGGAGAAGTTATACATGGATATGACAATGCAGAAGGAATTACAGGTAATAATCTCAAATCTTATGACTGTATCTTGGTAATGTTTTACGCAATGGAACATCTCTGATTAATCTCTTTTATTACTCAGAAAAAAGGGCGCAAACGTAAGCTACGTGAAGACGAGATACTCAATCCAAATGGTAAACCAGTATACAAATGGCAGGCAGATCGAAAACGCTGAAGGAAAAGCTTTCATGGTTGTGTAGCTTCACATCATTTTTATGATCTCTACTAAAGTTTATATATCAGAGTTTTATCATCGAAAATTACAGTTTTCTATCTCCAGAATTTGCAGAACCTTCTATGAAAATTTTGGATGAGATATTGTTGTTTAGTTAAAAGCTCTTTGTTGGATATGTGGAAAAGTTTTGCTAAATGATGAAATTTTAAACACATGGAGCTAAAATAGTTATGAACTATCCAAAATTCAGACTTTAATCTATTTCCCTTAATAATATAAAGCGTCCGGGTTGCAAAAGAAGGATGTGTATGTTAATAATAGCAATCAGCAGTGCGCCTCTTTCTCTTCTATTTTGCTTTTACCTTAAATTATAGCAATTGGTTTTTTGTTACAGCTTTTTGTATTTCACTCCAAAGTAACGGGAAATTAAATGATTTGGTTCAGTTGCGGTTTCTATATGAGTTTAAATTTTGAATAAAATCCTAACTATTAAAGAAGAAAATCCCTCTTTGGCATAAACCACATGCCACTCGTGGGTTATAATAACTGTAATATTTACTAAAAAACAAATTAGTCTTTAAATTGTAGAATTTAGGAAACATCATAAAAGACATTAAGTATATAAGACGTAAGATACATGTCATTCATGTGGTTAAGATATACGTTATTACTAGTCAACTAAATTTTTGAATTAACCTCAAAATATCAGCTAGACCAAAAAAAAGAAACCTCAAATATCTGAAAATAATTTTGAATATCTATAATTTTGTTTAATATAAAAGATGTATTTTCCAAAAGATTATATACGTATATACATTTTGAAATTAATGATTGAAAAAACTGTGACACATCATATCAGTTTCTCTAATTCGATGTGAATATGTTAAATTTTGTCGTTTTTTTTTTTTTTTTTTTTTTTTTTTTTNTTGTCGTTTATATGTTAAAAACTAGTTAGATTTTATAATTTAAGTTTTAACTTTTTTGCTATAAACCACATATTTATGCGCGAAAACTTTGATGTAATATGGATATTAGAAGCGAAAACTTTGATATAATCTAAGATATTAGGAGCAAAAACTCTGTTACATTATGTTCACAATAAATTATTGTGATATTGTTTAAACATTTGGTACTAAGATATCGTTCGAGCAACGCCTAGGATATTTTAGAACACTGATCGAAACACAACTATCAAACAATCAAATAATTGAAAGAAAAATGGCAATTTTATGGGAAAATGTTAATTAATTTTTAAAAAAGTCAAAAGAAAAGAGGAGTGGTAATTGGTAATATATAATGTACCGTGCAAAGGAGGTGATTGATGCTCTTTCTTACAATTACAATGCCTATATGAGCTCTTGTTTCAACACCGCCCTTCTCTCTCTTCACCCTCCTCATTCCCCAATTCCTCAGTTTCTTCCTTCTTTCTCTGTCGCTAGGAATAAGGGAAGATAAAGTTCTTCTCTTTTTTGTTTTTCTTGTTCGAAAGGAGATTACTTTAAGGTGTTGTGGTTCTGCCCTCTTCATTTTTTTCTCTCTTTTTTTTTTTTGTGTTAATCAGTTTTCTCTCCGCTTGAATTCTCTCCGACCATCATCACTCCTTCACTTTTTATTTCCAATGGAGTTTCTCTGAATCGAATTGGAATAGTAAGGCTAGAGATTTTGTTCCTCTAAGTCCCCTCATCGCTTTCCTATTCGAGGGTTTTTGTCGTCATAAACTGGCGAGCATTCTCGTTCTCATTCTCAGTTCTTTCGGCTTATTGAATTTGGTTTCTATTGTATTAGCAACGGGATTTTAGTTTTGGAGCCATTGGGTATCTAAATTTGCCAAATTGGGGAGTTCTTTGATCTTTCTTTCTTTGTTTCTACAGGTTTGGAATTTGTAGGCGGAGTAGGATCTGTGTGATGATCATTTAATTTTGGTAGCTGCAAGAGGATTGCTCTGTAGAGTATATATATATATATATATATATACATCCTATCAAGATATGAGTCGTAGGGTGCGTCAGAGAGTGGAGGACAATGGAAAGAATAAGGTTGATTCACCAAGTCATCTTGTCATTGGCAATGAAAATTTGGCACCTAAGGTTCAAGAGTATGTGAACTGGACTAGTTTGCCTTATGACACAGTGCTTCATCTGTTTACTCGATTGAATTATCGCGATAGAGCTAGCTTAGCATCGACCTGTAGGACATGGAGAGCCCTTGGTGCTTCTTCTTGTTTGTGGAGTTCATTGGATCTTCGCGCCCACAAGTTTGATCTTTCAATGGCAGCTTCTCTTGCCACTAGGTGTGCTGATCTTCAGAAGATTAGGTTTCGTGGCGTTGACTCTGCTGATGCCATAATTCATCTCAAAGCAAGGAATTTGCTTGAAATAAGCGGCGACTATTGTAGGAAGATAACAGATGCTACATTGTCAATGATTGCGGCACGCCATGAAGCTCTTGAGAGCCTCGAACTTGGACCAGACTTCTGTGAGAAGATCACAAGTGATGCTATAAGAGTTTTAGCCTTTTGCTGTCCAAAACTTAAAAAGCTTCGGCTCTCTGGAATGAGAGATGTTAGTTCTGAGGCAATTGAATCTTTGGCCAAACATTGCCCACAGCTCACTGAAGTTGGGTTCTTAGATTGCCTGAACATCAACGAAGAAGCACTGGGAAAAGTGGTATCTGTTCGCTACCTCTCTGTTGCCGGGACATCAAACATAAACTGGAAAGTTGCAACAGAGAATTGGGAGAAGCTGCCGAAACTAACTGCTTTGGATGTCTCGAGAACCAGCATTGACCATATTGCCGTTTCCAGGTTGTTGAAATTATCGCAGAGCTTGAAAGTTTTGTGTGCTTTAAACTGCCCTATTCTCGAAGAGGATAAAAGTTTCAGCTCCAATAGTTTCAAAGGAAAGGTCTTACTTGCTCTGTTTAACAATACTTTTGAAGGGCTAGCTTCTATATTTGCCGATAACTCAAAGAAACCACAGGATATATTTTCTTACTGGAGAGATTTGATAATCAAGGATAAAAGCATTGACGAAATAATGCGTTGGATTGAGTGGATCATTTCTCATACGCTTCTACGAATTGCAGAGAGCAATTCACAAGGATTGAATGATTTCTGGCTGAATCAGGGAGCTACGTTGCTTCTCAGTTTAATGCAAAGCCCACAAGAGGATGTCCAAGAGAGAGCGGCCACAGGACTTGCGACTTTCATCGTCGTCGATGATGAGAATGCTAGTATAGACTGTGGAAGAGCCGAAGCAGTTATGCGAGATGGAGGGATCCGACTTCTTCTAAAACTTGCTAAATCTTGGCGGGAAGGTCTTCAATCAGAAGCTGCAAAGGCTATTGCAAACTTGTCGGTAAATTCTAAAGTTGCAAAGGCTGTTGCTGAAGAAGGAGGGATCAGTGTTCTTGCTGGTTTGGCAAAGTCTATGAATAGACTTGTGGCGGAAGAGGCTGCTGGTGGACTATGGAATCTCTCTGTTGGAGAAGAGCATAAGGTATGACCCATGTTAAAAGTTAAACACACCTGAACCTTTTGCTCTTTAACTAACATTGATGTTTCTTGTTCATTTTCTATAGAACGCGATTGCTCAAGCTGGAGGAGTGAAGGCGTTAGTCGAGCTTATCTTTAGATGGCCAAATGGCTGTGATGGAGTTCTGGTATACGCTTGCTACCTTTAAAGCCTCACATTTTTTATTTGGAAATATCCAAACTTATCACTTCTGGCTAAGTATTGTTGAGATTGTCATCTGAAAAGATTGATTATGAAAACTAGTACTTGTTCACACACGGATTGATAATATTACTCTTTAGTTTATCCTTTTGTATTAGGGGTTTTAGATTTAATATTAGAAAAAATTGTATAGAGGGAGGTATCTCGGTCATAAAATACAAAGATTTTGTTGATTTGGTAAATTTATCTTCATGGTGCTAGTTACTGTGTTTTTGTTATATAAATATTTTCTTCTTTCTAAAAGAAGAAATCTACCATTTTGATCTTCATTAGGAGCGTGCTGCTGGGGCATTAGCGAATCTAGCAGCAGACGATAAATGCAGCATTGAAGTTGCAAGAGCAGGAGGTGTGCATGCCTTGGTGATGCTTGCTCGTAATTGCAAGTATGAAGGCGCACAAGAACAGGTATTTCCTTGTTTTGGAATGCACCTCGTTATCGATTCTATGCTTGTGGTGACTTTGAGTTATGGATGCATGTGATTGTCTGAATTGGGTTTGTGACAAATTGTGTTTTTCCAGGCGGCTCGTGCTTTGGCTAATCTTGCTGCTCATGGTGATAGCAACGATAATAATGCTGTTGTTGGACAGGAGGCTGGTGCATTAGAAGCTCTTGTTCACCTCACGCAATCGCCTCATGAAGGTGTTAAACAGGAAGCTGCTGGTGCTCTTTGGAATTTGTCATTTGATGACAAGAATCGAGAATCCATTGCTGCATTTGGTGGTGTTGAAGCCTTGGTATGATGGTTCCTTTTCTTTCTGTTTTTTTTTTTTTATATTTCATTTATGTGTTTCAGCTTCACCTTTCGGGCAACTTATCATTTGTTTCTGATTATATAATAGGTGGCACTTGCGAAGTTCTGTTCAAACGCATCCACAGGTCTTCAAGAGAGAGCAGCTGGTGCTCTTTGGGGTCTATCAGTCTCCGAAGCAAATAGGTGCAACTATTAATCCAGCTTGTTAGCTACATCAATGCAAAAGCGATTTACGTAAAATCCTTCAATTTTGCTTTTTTTTTTTGGTATTTTTCTATCAGCATTGCAATTGGACATGAAGGTGGTATTCCGCCTTTAATTGCTCTTGCACGATCTGGAGCTGAGGTAAACATTTAGTATCGTTACAAGTTCTCATGTCCCGGTCTTTTGGGTTGATCTGATGCAGCTTTTACCATTTCCAGGATGTACATGAAACTGCTGCAGGAGCTCTGTGGAATCTTGCTTTTAATCCTGGTAATGCTCTCCGCATTGTGGCGGAAGGAGGAGTTATAGCACTTGTTCACCTCTGTTCATCTTCTGTTTCCAAAATGGCTCGTTTCATGGCGGCATTAGCATTAGCGTACATGTTTGATGGAAGGTACGCAAAGCTTAGATCATATCCACATTCAAGATAAATTTCTCTATTATATATGCTAAGTCTGACTTTGATCTTATCTATCACTATCCAGGATGGTTGAATATGCGATGATACGGACTTCATCGGAAAGTTCATCTAAAAGTTATAGCTTAGATGGTGCTAGAATAATGGCTCTTAAACACATTGAAGCTTTTATTACAACTTTCATGGAACCCCAAATCTTTGCAGCTGCTGCTCTATCATCTGCTCCATCTATGTTAGCACAAGTCTCAGAGAAAGCTCGAATCCCTGAAGCTGGCCATTTGAGATGCAGTGGTTCCGAAATTGGAAGATTTGTTACAATGTTGCGAAACCCTTCTTCTATACTCAAGGCATGTGCCGCCTTTGCGCTGCTTCAGGTATTTTTTTTTATGTGTTTAAAGGATTTTGTTTTTTGTGTGCGTTAATCATCTCCACTCTCATACTAACCGCTAAATATGCAGTTTACAATACCTGGAGGTCGTCACGCGATGCATCACGCAAGCTTGATGCAGAACGCTGGAGAAGCAAGAATCTTGCGTTCTGCAGCTGCAGCTTCGAATATGCCTCGTGAGGCTAAGATTTTTGCGAAAATTGTGCTTCGCAATCTTGAGCATCACCAGGCAGAATCTTCAAAAGGAAAGAAAGTATCTTATCATAGAATTTGAGCCTTTTTATTAGCATTCATAGTGATAGAATATCTCTGTATCTCTCAATCCATACAAGTCAAGCCAAAGCAAAGAATCAGGCTAATGCTGCAGAGCACCAAACAAAGTTGTTGTGATATATGTGGAGACTTATGTTTCTTCATCTCCTTCTGAGATTTCTGTGATAACAGACTTTAGGGATCATTGGCGTATTTCATTTTTTTTTTTGACGGTCCCTTTCTTGTAATATATATATTTGACTTTCAATCATAAATATAGGAACCTTTTGAGAGTGACTTTGCAACGCTTTTCTTGTTTTACCTTCAGTTACAAACTTATCGGTTTACGATTGTGTTTAGTAAGAAAACAAACAACAACAGAGAACATCAGATTTAGACATGATGCAGCACAAGCTGAAGCTGATCCACTTCAGGACCAATCAGATCCATAATGAAGTTTCCTACACTTGGAAGCCACTGGTGTGAGGAAGAAGACTCGGAAACTGCCATTGTTGTGGATGATGATGATGCTTTGTCACAGAGGTATGGCACTATATGCTTCTTCATGTCTCCATGTGATATCTGAAGATGATTTCCAGAGACATTGACGAATTTGACCTTTCCTGCTTCGTCTAAGGTTCTTAAACCGATCCAGTCCTCAGTATAGAGCTTGGTCTACAAAGGGAAAAAAAATCCAAAAAACCTATCATATAACGCGGCGTATCTGCAAAATCGAGCCAATTGAGACAATGATTTAAGAGTTTTGATTACCTCTTGCGGCGGAAGAATGGTCTCAAAAGACCCATCAGGATAATATCCAAACCATGAGGTCTCTTTAGGTACCAGTATCGTGTCATGCTCAAACTGATATTTGATCGAAAATAAAACGTTACCATCAAGAGAAACTTGGAAGTTAAATACAGTAGAAGCAGGTTTCAATGACTAACCATAATAAGCACAAGATTCTCCAAGCTTGAGAACCTCTTCTTATAAGTCGAGTTTTTAACTGGAAGTTCGTTGTTTAGCTTTGGGAGAAACCTACAACCTTCCATGTAACCCGCTATGTCCTGTGAAAGCATTCGGTTACAACAAGAATGGAAACTCTAATCCGAAGCTTTCGAACCTCTGAAAGAAACTTACAGTCGGGATTTTGAGAAACCCGCTAGGAGCCAAATGTTCCTGAAACTCAATCATATGTACTAAGTTTCACTTCCGCAACAGAAGATCATGCAGAAGCAGTAAAATACTCCAGAACATAGTACCTGCAAATAGTCGCTATAGATCTCTGCTTTGATCATACTGTCCAACATGATGCAAATCCAGGTCGCCTGCAAAATCAAGAAAACATTACAGAACATGCCCCAAATCAATGGCGGTGTTTATCATAGAAGAAACCAAAGTTTTGAAGGGAGATAGTTACTTACGCCACAGAAAGGAATCGATGCAGTGCCAGCATGAGGACCCGCTACCGATACAAAATTCTTAACCTATTAACCGCAATAATCATTAGAGGAAAAGATCAAGATTGAACAAAAGCATGGCCTTTTCATATCTCCCTACAAAACAAGTTATAAAAACATTCATACACATAGGCATATGCACGTTTATGGGACTTACAGGTGGTGCTCCATCGCAAAACTCAATGAGAGCTCGACCAATCATGTTACCCTGAGAAAGCCCCACAATGCTGTAACCGTCACTAAGCTCAGGCATACTCTTCACCTGTAGTATTAAGCATACATTAATGAAACGAATTTTCAAAAGCCAAAAATAGCAAACACTTGAGGCAGTTTATCTGACCTTCTCACAAACAACTGCTGTCTGCAAAACACACACATAAAAAAGAGACGAAAAATCAGAATTTTTTTCCGGCATATACACAAACAAGTTTCACTCTTCCAACATGTGACCTCACCTGATCAAGGAGGGGCATGGTCCATGAGTCCCATGAGCCATTCCCAATCTCCCTGAATTTGCAAAGAAACACAATGGATTAAATAAAATTTTGAGCCATATTTGTATATGTTTGTGGTAAATAAAAGAGGACATAGACATACAAGCAATATCCTTGAGAACCAGACCAATCACTTAAAAGCTCTGTGAAATGTTTCACTCCTGAATTACTGCATTTATCCCCAATTCCTGAGAAAGCAAAAAAAAAAGACAAATGTTTCACTTTTTTTTCCAGAGATTTGGGAATTCGAAAACCTAAAGACACTTGCAAACTAATCAATCTTCAGAAAAAAAAAGAAGTAAATATGGAAATACTTGGAATGATTATTTTACCAATAAGAGCATGATTATCTTCAGGTATCCATTAAAAAAAAGATCCAATAACAAAAATCGAAAAAGAAGAAAAGGAAAATCAGATTACAGATTACCATGCAGAACTATGAAAGGAACAGAAGAAGCGAGAGGGACGAAAGTGTAAATTAGGGCAAAAATAATTGCTGCCTTAAGATAAGCCATTTTTTCCCTGTAATTAAGAGAACAAACTGATAAACCACGGAAACAAACAGAAGCTTTGATCTAGGGTTTTATTGGGGGGGGGGAAGAAGATGTAAAATTTGGAAAACAGATTCGTAAAACTCCGGTACCGGAACAAACTCCGACGGCGAAGTTAGTTTCGTCGCCGACCGGATTTGATATGTCTGTCGAAGGATCGCACGGAATTTATTGTTTGTTCGATGAGATAATCTCTTGTGTCGTTGTAGGCAATAAAAAACAAAAAAAAACACAATCTTGAGTCGTTCTTATCAACAGTTAAGCACGTGTGAAACACGCGCTAGTAAGTTAGTTGACTTTTAGTTTGGACTCTTCAAATTCACGTGCGGACTAAGCGCGTGGGGGGGGGGGAATTTTTCAACAGTAATAGCAAGTAATAGCATGATCAATTGAGAAATTTAGAAAATGATCTTAGATGTTTTTTAATTATAGATTTAGAGTTAAGAACTTTTTATAAAAACTTTAGATTTAGGTGCTCTCCAAAGAAAAACTCTATTAAGGGTTCTTAAAAATAAAATAAAAAACAATCGGTTTTTAGGAAAAGTCGAGAAAAAAAAATAAAAAAGTGTTTTTTTTTTTTTTTTTTTTTTTTTTTTTTNAGTGTTTTGTTTTTTCTTTTTTTCTTTTTTATTTTTTCATCCAAATTAACATGGATCAGACACGTGACATATAAGAGTCGGTTCTTGTGTTTCTTAATTAAGAACCGACTCTACTCTTTTTAATATTTTTTTATTATATAAATTCTAAAAAATGTTTTAAGAATCCTTACAATTCTCAATTGATCATGCTCTAACGTTTCCAATGTCTTTTTATCTCTTATAAATGCTGCTTACAGAAGAAACATATTTCAACCGGTCTGGTTCGAATCTAGATTTTGTATCGAAATAATTCTCTTAAAACTAACTATTAAATTAATTATCTAATTATTTTTTTTGTTGTCAACATCTGATTAATTTTAGAGTGGAGGTTTTTTTTTTTTTTTTGTCGGAGAGTGGAGGTTATAGATGATTAATTATTTGTAGAACACATTTTGGATGAACAACGTATGTAAATCTATAAAAAAATTGCTTGGACAAAAAATGTTTCGAAGAAAGAGAGAAAAACCAAATTATAATGCGTCCCATTACCCATTTACATTAAGGACTTTCAAAATGTTGTTTAAGAAGATGTCATTTAACCATGGATTTTAATAGAATTTAAATCCAAACACAATAAATTTTTATAGTGTTATTGGATATGATTTTTGTAAATCATACTTTAGAGATTTTTAAGTTTGATATTATTCGATAAAGATTTTAAATCTTTCAATAAAATCTGATGTTATTCGCTACTAAATTTTTTTGAAAATCTTTTTATATTTAATTCATTTGAAATGACTTGCATTAAAATTTTATGAGTAAATAAATGAGGTTCGACGGAGTAAATGCATTAAAAATGGACAAATTTTAGCAGATGGTACTGCTACAGAGAGATCAAGAATTCTCACTATTTCTTAGATTCATGGAAACAAAATCCAAGGTATACTTCATGGATTTTAAAATCTACACAAATGAATTATATCAAAATTTAAAATCTTAATGATTATAAAACATAAAAAATTGACTATAAATCATTGATCCAACAACACCCCTTAAAGCATTCTTGTAGTTACCATTATTCTTTAACATGAGGTTGTACTGTTGTAAGTAATAAGTAAATTCCATTCAAAATAAATTACAGTTTGCAAATTTATACTCCTTGACAAACCTGAACACTTTTTATTCTCACGATGAATGAAGAGAGACCCAAAACAAGATTTAACATTTAACGTGTGTTCTTTGTTAAGAGCCGAACAAAAGCAATCAAGTATGAATTTTCATCAAATAGAAGTAACAAAGTTACAAGCATCAAATGAAAGATAACAACATTAGACATCTTCCACCAAGATATCAGAATGAATGTCAATATCAAGAAGAATAGTAATACATATAGAGAGAAAGAAAAAGAAGATAAAACATAAAAATGAATTAAGCAGAGATTAAGACTCTCAGATTGTGTAGCTGTTATTGTTAACATCATCCATATTATAGCCTTTCAGCTTTGCAGCTGATTCAACTTTCCCCTTCAATGTCTGAAGCTCTCTCATTCTGCAAAAATTCATCAGAAAGATAAAACATGAGATCTCATCTCTGAAACAGCCAATCTCTAATATGCATATTAGAGAAAAGTTATCAAAAATCTAACCTTGCAAGTTCTGCGCGCCTTTTAGCTTCATCAGCCATATTGTTAAGTTCCGTTGCGCCAGTTCTCTCAAACATTGGCTTTTGACCTGTCTCTAAACCGTGCTGTGTACGCTTCTCGGTGGCCCACGCAGCCATTCGTTCTTCTTTCCCAAAATTCTTCTTGCCTGTGAGTGCAATCTGGCAACAAATAACGAGTTCTAGTTAGGCCAATGTAATTGTAAAGTACTAAGAGATTTTGTCTTTGTATCTACGGACCCTTTGCTCGATCATTCGGTTCCAGGATTTGCCACTTAGAGCATAACGGACTGCGAATTTGATAGGATCAAGCAACATGTAAGTTACTATGTTGAATATCCAGATAACTCCAGTCCAACCCCATCCGATGCTTCTGATTCCAGCAAAAGGCCATGTAGCCATTGCTGATATCGCCGATGCAACCTTTTTAAAATACACAATTAGATCATAAATGAAGAAGGCAAGTAATGAAGGGAAGAGAATGATAAAAGTGAGGAAGAAGATTCTCTTTACCAGCTGAGCAATTAGGAAAGCAATCACAAGAAGAAAACCGGGACGCTCAACGAATGACCAGCTCCTTGAACGTGTCACGAAGATCAGCGCTTGGCTGATCGTGCTGACTTGAAGGTACACAGCAGACGCCATCTGTTCATTCAGATGTGCAGCCACTTTCTTGTCTTTCATGTCGAAATGGTGCTGGTTAAAGTCTCTCACATTGAAAAGATTCTACAACAAAGGAAAAAAAAAAAAGATACTATTATTGTGCTGTACAGTTGAAAACAGAGTCAAACAAAGAGAAGGGATAGTGTATAGTTTACAGGGAAGAAGTTGGTTTCGTATGCTGCCCAGAAAAACACAACGGTCATGACCGCCATGTAAGCTCCTAGGACAACACCAGTAGCAAAAATTTCCTTAAGTTTCCAGCAATCTGGAGTTGGAGAAGGCTTCACTCTGTCCTTTGATATGGTCATTATAGTACCTTTTCAACAAGAGAGCAGATTTATCAGAGATAATGCTTTAAAGCACCAGCAACAACCTTTAGAGCTGAATCATTGAAAAAAGGTTTAACAGTAACATACCATCGTTAAGTATTGCAATAACAAGAACCATGAATGGAGGGAAGTCAAACTCCCAGAAGACACATAGAAGCATGAAACCCATCTGTAACACAAAGGCATAGAAAAAATGTGTTATCAGATGGAAAATAGGACCAAGTAATCTGATGCATCTCCGGCGTAGAAACTTACCACAATACGTATAGTGATAGAAACAGCATATATCTGCAAAATGAGGGTAGAAAAACAAATTCAATCTAAGCATTCAATTTTTAAACTTTATCAGGTAATAAGTCAATGTAGCTAAAGGCATATATGTACCGTGTAATTCTTCATTCTCTGGAAAATTGCACGGCTAGTCAAGACAGCACTGATGATGACACTAAGGCCAGGTTCTGTTAAGACAATATCAGAAGCACTTCGAGCAGCATCAGTTGCATCATCCACAGCTATTCCAATATCAGCTTTCTTCAAGGCAGGTGCGTCATTCACTCCATCACCAGTCATACCGCATATGTGTTTTCGGGATTGTAATCTCTTCACAATCTCATACTTATGCTCTACAAAATCATAAAAAGGTGTTTGTCAGATATTATCGCTCAAAGATCATAGTTACAAATGTAGATCACAAGTCAGTAACGTTACCAGGAAAGACTCCTGCAAACCCATCTGCGTTCTCGATAAGCTCATCAATGGAAATAGTTTCAGTGTGGTTTTCAGAGAGCAAAGATGAAGACGGGTACATGTTTGTGCCCATTCCAAGCCTTCTTCCTGTTTCTTTGGCAATCGCAAGCTGGTCACCTGAGAGTATTATGATTTTTTGACATTTTATGAGTACACATGAATCCAGAGTCAAGTAGGAGCTAAAGAGATAGCACAAAGGAAAGACATGCTTTGTACCTGTGATCATTTTAACACTGACTCCAAGATGAAGTGCTCGCTCAATTGTTAGTGCACTGTCATGGCGAGGAGGATCAAACAGAGGAAGAAGAGCGACAAAGTCCCATGGACCACCTTCGCCTTTAACATCACCATCTGGTACTTCCTATTATTGCAATGGGAATTTGGAAACGTAGTCAGAGGAGATATCCCATTTAAAAAAAGTTTACACTTAACTCTCAAAAGTAGTTAACTATGTCTCACCTGATATGCCAAACCAAGGGATCTTAGGCCACGTTCTGCGAATTTGTCGATTGTTTCATGTACCTTCTCCTTGATCTCTGATTTGTTGTGTGCCATATCCAAAATCTAGAAAATGAAAAAGTCAGAACAATATCTCAACTCTCAAGAAACAATGGGTAAATTTAAGGTAATAGCTATTTATAAAGAAAGTTGAAGGAAAAGGTTATATAACCTCCTCAGGCGCTCCTTTGCTCACTCGGTGCATTTTGCCTTCTCCATCAAGGTACGTTAGTGCAGTTCTTCTATTAGCTGGACTGAATGGAAGAAAATGGAGTTCTTGAATTCCAGCACGTGCCTGAATACAGAGTATCAGATCAATACATCACATCGCAGCTTTTACACATGGTAACTGAATATAATTCAGTGAATGTTGAGTCTTTAATCGATACCTCTTTCGGGTCTGACAACATAGAAACAATTGCAGTATCAATAGCATCTTGGTTCTCTAAACGTGCAGCTCTTGCAGCCATAAGCACAGCCATATCTTTGTCGATGCCCTTCTTAAAGATCTGTCACAAAAGAGATGTAAGTTATAGTATTACATCATCCTCCCCAACCTATAGCTATCTGTAACTAGAGAGTAAGTAGAATGGAGAGAAGATGCAAACCTCGATGAGATTCTTATCCACGGAGAGCTTGTTTAGCGTGAGAGTACCCGTTTTGTCACTGCACAGAACATCCATTCCAGCCATTTCTTCAATGGCTGTCATTCTCTTTGTTATGGCACCCTGAAATGGATTACAAGGTCATTATAAAAAAACACACAAAATCAACAAAAGAAAGTTAACTAAATCTTGTCTTAAGACTTGTATTGTTGACCTGTTGAGCCAGGCGATGGGCACCAATTGCCATTGTAACAGAGAGAACAGTAGGCATTGCAATGGGGATTCCACCAATCAACAAGACAAGAAGGTTATCGATACCAACACGGTACCCTCTTTTCTGGAGACCGTATATAACTATGATTTCAATCACCATTCCTACTGCAATCGAGCAGATACAGAAATTCCCTATTGCTGTCAAAACCTGCGAATCAACATACAAAGTTTGTGTGTTTAGTCATTAAAAACCTTTGAAAGTTTTCATATTTTACTCCGAAAGTGTGAACAAACCTTCTGGAAGTGACCAACATGGGTAGTACTGTCCACAAGATGAGCCGCCTTTCCGAAGAAAGTGTGGACACCAGTCGCTATAACAACTGCTTCAATTTCACCTTGCTTGCAAGTTGAACCAGAGTACACTGAAGAACCGGGATTTTTGGTTACCGGAAGAGATTCACCTGTAAGTGCTGACTGGAGAAAAGAAACATCCAAACCAAGATTAGTTGAAAAGAGAGCTAAGAAGGCAGAGCTATGATATGCCTGGATCTAGAAGCAGAACTTGCCTGGTCAATCTTTAAAGGGTCTCCTTCAAGAAGACGAGCATCAGCGGGAATGATATCTCCAAGTTTGATACTAACTATATCTCCTGGAACCAACTCAGCTGCATCTATCTCGTTCCATTTCCCATCGCGGATGGCCTGAAACAATTGATTGATAAACAAGCTAAGCTACTACCATCAAAGTTTAAATGAAAGAAAACAAAAAAAAGGGAAAATTACCTTCGCTTTAGGGGCTAATTGAGCCATGAGAGCAGCAGCTGCATTTCCGGCATTGTTTTCTTCTACAAAACTGATTGTTGAATTTATCAAAAGTAAGACCACAATACCCACGAAATCGTGATAATCCGGTGGCTTGCCCTGAACAGTTGAGACAAAAAATTAGTTTCATCAGAATCTCAAAACTGTTTAATTAAGAATGTTTCGAAGAAGAAACGAGTAATGAGAGGGAGCAAAAGACGTACTCCTCCATGTGCAAGACCAATGGCCATGAGGGCTGCAGCTTCCATGACCCATGAAAGTGGATTCCACATGAACCCCAAGAACTTGAGTATCTTACTCTCCTGCAGAACCAAATAACATGAGAGATCAACATAATCAAAAAAGAGAGAGATCAAGATAAATGCGAGATTTTTAAAAACCTTCTTCTCCTCAAGTTTGTTGTAACCAAACAAGGTAAGTCGCTCCTGCACTTCATTGGAGGTCAACCCTTCTTTCGTGCATTTGAGATGTTGAAAAACCTCTTCAACGGGAACATTTTCCTGCAAGGCAACAACGATCCATGAGAAATTGCATTTGATCATAAAAATCTATCTGAAGTAATCATCCGTAAACAAAAAAAAAGTGGTAAGGTATAAAAAATACATACAAGATCAATGCTCTCCGTGGTGATAGCCTTGAGAGATTCTATATCCGTCATATCGAACTTCCTTTTTTGCTTGAGCCGGAAGTTACCAAAAATTCAGTTATGGAATCTGCAATGGCAAGTTATTTTATTCATCATTAAGAGCATCTCTTCTACATTTTCGGCTCAAACGAAAACTGCTTATACACATACCTGGAACAGAAAAAACCTTCACCAAAGCATCACCCGTTAGCCTTTCAAAGCTTGACCTTCACAAAGGAAACAGGGCAAGTTTTTAAAAACCAGGGGCAAATCTGGGAAATTGAGACAAATGTGTAATGCAGACAACAAATAAAGATGACAAGAGGGTCTATATAATAACTCGATCAAAGATTTGCCGGCCAGATTAACTCAATGCAGAAGAAAGCTGACTCCTTCAAAATTCCATTCAGCTTTTTTATTTTATTTTAAATGTCATTAACGCCATTTAAATTGCCCTCATATATTTAAAGTAAATTAATTAAAATAAGGAAGAAGAAAAAAAAAAGATCTGAGAAAAAAGGATATTCATTTACCAATGCCCTATATTTGAAGATGTAGAAGGATATGCAAATTCGAAGCCTCTCAGCATTTACCGGCAATAGGGTAGTAACAAATCTAAACTAAACCTATTTCTTAGGTCTCTTTCTTTTATTTATTAACATTTTTACCTCCGTAAGAATCCTAGATGGTAATAACTCTTGCTCCTAGCAAATCAGGAGAAGAAAACTCTCAAAAGTCAAAAGAATCTGACTAAGATGTTAACTTCCATGATCTAAGATCGAGCCAATCAAAACATTGACCTCTGTTTTTGCCTATTGAAAAGGGTAGAGGGACAAGAAAAAAACAATTGGCACACGCGTCAAATAGTTCCATCAAAAAACTTCCTCAAGGTTGCCTTAATCGCATTATTTAGCACAGAAAAGGGTTCCTATTCTTAGAACGTGTCATAAAAACTCTCAAAATGTTAATTTCTATAATAAACAATGCAAGATAGTGGTGACCCATGATGTTGGGATTTTTTGTTTTCCACGCTAATCAGGATATTCCGAGATCCTTAAGAGCTTAACACCCTCCATTAAAATTAAAAATCAATAGTTTTAAATATATATGAAGTTTTGACCATATAAAACTTCAGAAGACAAGAACCGTTTAGTGGACAACAACATTTTAGCCGGACGTCCTTTCGACAGGTTTCTTGCCTTTTTTCTGTTTCTTATTGTTTAATTAGGTTCTCAGAGCAAGATCCATGACCGTATTAACTAAGAAAGGTATTAGACTAAGGTGAAATTTGTTGTACCTTGTTGGAGTGACTCCATGCAAATCAGGCCTTTGTCCTATACTTTTTCCCATTGAAAAAAAAAAAAAAAAATCTACAGCTTCTAATTTTGGAGCCGTAGATTCCAGTGTGAACCCGAGTATGATTGTTATGTGACACTCATCTTCGAGAAAAGAAAAGCTTAGTGTTTAGTAAGAAAACCGTTTGAAGATGTTACAAAATGGAGTTCACTGAAACATGGTGATTTGACGAACAACTCGTGGGCAAGTCAAGGAAACACGGACTGCGAGAAGTTCGACGAGTGATACTACGCTTTATTTATTTATTTTTTTGAACTGAATGTAAAATTATATTCAAACCCAAAAAATCATTTTTTACAATAGATGCAACACCAATTTTGAAAAGTGATACTACGCTTTAAAACTTGATCATTGCGATTTTGGATTGAGAAACCTAAGTAACAAACGCTATCAAGCCAAATTGATTCTCAAAATCAAAACTTAGTGTTCCACAACAAAGCTACTTCGAGAAGATCAAGGAAAGAAGCAAGAGCCCTTATATATAGTTACCGACTCACTGGATGATGTACACGGAGCACTGACTTAAATATCTTTTTTTTTTCTTCTTCTATATATCAAATAAATTAGAAAATGTCACTTTATATAGTTGAACTACTGTCATCCTCAGATTCAACTGCTGCGTTTTTTTGCTTTTCTTTTTTGCAAGGAATTCGATCTAATATCACCATTTAAGCTATTGTGTTGCTTTCCTTTACTAAGATTTCGTAGAGTCTAACATGAAAGAAAGACGCCAATGACAAACAAAAAAGAGGATATGTTTTTTGTGAATAGAAGAAAATCCAGCTCCCGGCTAATTTGATGCTCATATATGGTGACATAGATTTTGTCAATGCTCTTCACGGGCTGCGAATGAGAAGATACATAACCATATACAACTATTTTTAAACAATTTTTTTCCGCACAATCAATACTTTCATGGTCTGGTTCTAGCATGGCTACGGAAAGTACGTAGTTCAATTGTATTTCACTAATTAAATCACATCATTTATTACATGAATTATTTCTATAATGAAAGTTTGAAAATTTTAACTAAAAAATATGATTTTTTTTTTTTTAATTTGCATGAAATAACAAAGAAATACAATCATAATATGTGTTTCATTTGCAAATATATCTATTTAATTTGAAACTAGTTTATATCAAATGTCTATCCTCTAGGCCTTGTCCATCTTCTGAGCCTTGTCCATAAACTAGACGAAGCTAAGGCCAAGATATTGTGGCAGCTGATTATGTGCTAAAAGAGCATTGAATCCTGCATTTTTTTAGATGGAGGATAGTTTTTGCAAATCAATGTCCCTCGATGTGAGGAGGATAGGAGCAGGTGGAATAGAGACAAAACCCATTCATAAAGGTTTTACAAAAACCCTTTTTCAATTTCGTGCCGATATTGTAAGTTGTAACCATCAACTTTATATGAAGGATATCATTTACAAAAATTAAAATGCATGAGTTTATCTAACTAGGAAATCAATCCACTTCACTAGATTATATACACTCCAAATTTAGCGATATTCAATTTATTATGTTAAAATAAAAAATGAAAGAAAAACACATTGTAGTAACTATTCTAACGGTGTTTGGTGTCACTTTCTTTGGTGTTGAGGCCTCCACTTCCTGGCTTCAATCCTTATCATCTTTTTCCCCCAGCTAATGTCGTATTATCGTGTTTCCCTAGTTGTATATATCGCAACATTTCTATGCACTTTTTTTTTTCTTTCTAAAAAAGTTGCTATTCATATTATGATTCAATATCCTCATAAAAACCCACATATGGTGAATTGAAATGGATGCACATAAGTGTTATGATTTTCAGCATATTTGTGAAATAGAAGATAGTTTGGTAGTTCTGGCGACCAAGTAATTTTTAAAAAATAGAAGAAGATAGATAGGAGAGTAATAAAAAAAAGGGAATGACACCTTCATTGAAGCATTCAAGGATCAATTAAAGTGCATACGAATTAGATGCTCTTTGGTCCCTATCATTAAACAAGAAGAGCAATTTATAAAATAAACTATAAAATCCGAGTCTTGATTTGTAAAAAGTCCTAAGTTTTGGGGTCGGTTTTGTAGGTGATGATGATGAGTCTTTTGGAACAAAGTGATTTGTAAAGAAACTAGAAAGCTAAAAAAAATAAACAAAGGAAAAAAGCATGTGGTTTTGTTCTGTTCGTTAAAGACTTCTTCAAAGTGGAAAATAACACTTTTCACCGTTTTGAGCTTCAGCTTTTCACCTTCCTGCCGTTTCTGTTTTCTTTTTCCTTTTATCGGTGCTTTTCATCTTGGACCTTTAGATCCACGACCACGACCTTTTTTAGTTCTTTTGGCTTTGCAAACAATTGGTTCACAAGATTTCATTTAATTAAATAGCTATTTATTAAATTCGTTAATCACAAATTGACCTTTTTTTTTTGTCAATAACCTTGTCTTTTTGTGAATAATCTGATTAACCGTTATATTGTAATGTAGGTTCTGGTAAACGGTTAATAATTGTGTCAGAAAATGTCGAATTTATTTAGTTTATTCTAAGTTTTTAACTTTAACAAATAAATAAAGAAACCGAAAGGTAAAAGATTAGTCCAGTTTAATGACAGTCACTGACTCATCATTTATCAGTCGAGGAAAATGATTTTTTTTTTTTTATTGATTTTTTTTCGGTTATGTTTTCGCGATAAGTATGAGAAAATAGAGTAGTGTGTAGTGTCGAGTGGAAAATCTGGAAAACAGCTGCATAACTTTCCCTCTTTTTGTATGATTCTGTTTTGAAAAATGCAGACCCGACGTGAGCTCACGCGCCACCGTAACGAAGCTGAAGAAGTAAACTGAAGGAGCAGACATGGGATGTGCGGCGTCGAAGCTCGATAGCGAGGATACTGTTCGGCGGTGTAAGGATCGCCGCCGTCTTATGAAGGAAGCTGTCTACGCTCGCCATCATCTCGCCGCCGCTCACGCCGATTACTGTCGATCACTTCGTCTCACTGGATCTGCTCTTTCCTCTTTCGCCGCCGGTGAGCCTCTCTCTGTATCGGATCAGACTCCGGCAGTTTTCCTCCATCCTCCTTCTGAACAATCGCCGGCCAACCTTATCCCTCCACGTGTACCGCCGTCGCCTGCTCCTTCTTCTGTTCATCCTCCTCCTCCTCCTCCAATGTCTCCTTCCGTAGCCAGTACCAAGCACAAGCAGCCTCCTATCATGTCCGCCTCTTCAAATCGACGCAGGAAACAGCAGCCCAAACCTAAAGTGCCTCATATTCTCTCGGAGTCAAGCCCTTCGTCTTCCCCGAGGAGTGAGAGATCCAATTTCATGCCGAATTTCTATCCCGGTGCTTACCAGAATTCCACTTACTCCGCTACTCCCTCCCATGCCTCCTCCGTCTGGAACTGGGAGAATTTCTACCCTCCTTCTCCTCCCGATTCCGAATTCTTCAACAGGAAGGCACAAGAGAGGAAACATAAACCCAATAGTCGCTCCAGCGATCTCACCGACGGCGAGGATACCGAAACAGAGAGGTCAGAGTATGATTTTTTCCATCCGAGTAAGCAGAAGCACTTCGAATCAATGAACAGTACGGCGGAGGAGGAGGAGGAGACGGAGAGAGAGGAAGTACAGTGTAGCGAATGGGACGTTCACGATCATTACAGCACTAGCAGCTCCTCGGACGCCACAGAGGAGGAGGAAGATGACGATAGGGAGTCAATTTCAGAGATCGGGACACGCTCCGACTTCGGATCTACGGTGAGAACTAATTCGATGGGTCGGCACCACCTGAAACCTTCACCAATGCCGCAAGAATACGGCGGCGGTGAACAAGGAAAATATGACAAAGAAGATGATGCGACGATATCTTCCGGTAGCTATAGAGGTGGAGGAGAGATCGCCGACATGAAGATGGTGGTTAGGCATAGGGATTTGAAAGAAATCCTTGAAGCGATCAAGGAGAATTTCGATAACGCGGCCGCTGCCGGCGATCAAGTATCTCAGATGCTCGAGCTCGGTAGAGCTCAGCTTGATCGAAGTTTCAGCCAATTGAAGAGTGAGTTCGAATTTGTTTCGTTCTTTACTCTTGATAAATTATCCATACTTTGATGAATTTTAATTGATGACATTTCTTCTCCACAAAGTTGATTTGGTTTCTCCATTGTGAATTTTGTTTATTAGAAACGGTGATTCATTCAAGTAGCTTATTGAGCAACCTGAGCTCGACGTGGACCTCGAAGCCGCCATTGGCAGTCAAGTACAGGCTAGACACGACGGCATTGGATCAACCAAACAGTCTGAAGAGCCTTTGTTCCACTCTTGACCGTCTCTTGGCATGGGAGAAGAAGCTGTATGAAGAAATCAAGGTCTCTTACAGTTTGTCCAAATGAAGCCCTTTTACTTTCATGAATTTTACCAATTGATTGTTGGTATGTAATTGATGATTTCTTTTTTTCAGGCCAGAGAAGGCGTGAAGATTGAGCACGAGAAAAAGTTGTCACAACTTCAAAGCCAAGAGTATAAAGGGGAGGATGAAGCTAAGCTAGACAAGACAAAGGCTTCTATAACGAGGTTACAGTCACTGATAATTGTTACATCGCAAGCTGTAACAACCACATCTACTGCCATAATCCGTCTTCGTGATACCGACCTTGTTCCTCAACTCGTTGAACTCTGTCATGGGTACGTTTCCTCTGTCTAAATAAGTGGATCACCCGCTGCTTGATTGTGTTATCTGTGATCCAACAATTTTCTTGAATTTGACATTTTTGGCAAGCAATCATTATTACCCGTTTGGTTTCTTAAAGTCAGTATACTATTCACCTCCACCTACTTTTCATATCTTTAAAAGAATCTCGTGGACTCAGTAAGTAGGTGAACAATTATGAGACAATTTTGAGGCCATGCTTTTTAGAATTCTGTGGTCCTTGATAATGATATGCTTAGGGTGAGACAAAAAGGTCCCTTACCTCTCTTATCTATTGTTACAATTTAGTTCTTAGCTTTTTAAGTTTTATAGTACTAGTAAACTGCTGAAATTGGTAATCATGTCTCAAAGTTGGAGGCAATAACAGTATGGGTTATGCTTATCTTATAATACCTAGTCTCACCAGAGACGAATATCGTCTGGTTACTGGTATTCTCTATGTGAATTCTGTAATCATTTTATGACATTTTGTTAGACTTGAACTAAAAGTTAGGAGACATTAATCTGTGGGTGTTTTTTTTTGTTTACCTGATGCAGCTTTATGTACATGTGGAAAGCTATGCATCAATTCCACGAGACTCAGAACAGCATCGTGCAGCAAGTCCGAGGGCTCATTAACAGGTCAGGCAAAGGCGAATCAACCTCTGAGCTACATCGACAAGCGACACGTGACTTGGAATCAGCTGTCTCTTCTTGGCACTCCAGTTTCAGTCATCTGATCAAATTCCAACGTGACTTCATACACTCAGTTCACGCCTGGTTCAAGCTAACCCTTCTTCCTGTCTGCCACGAAGATGCCGCCACCAATCATCATAAAGAGCCAGCCGATGCATACGCCTTCTGCGATGAGTGGAAACTTGCTCTAGACCGTGTTCCTGATACAGTGGCATCCGAAGCAATCAAAAGCTTCATCAACGTTGTGCATGTGATATCTGCGAAACAAGCTGATGAACACAAGATAAAGAAAAGAACAGAGTCAACATCAAAAGAGCTCGAGAAGAAAGCTTCATCGCTTAGAAATCTAGAAAGGAAATATTACCAGTCATACTCGATGGTCGGTGTCGGTTTACCAGATTCAGGACCCGATAACCAACACATGTTAGATGCTCGAGACCCGCTGAGCGATAAAAAATCGGAGCTTGCAATTTGCCAAAGGAGAGTAGAGGAAGAGATGGTGAAACATTCAAAGGCAATAGAAGTGACAAGAGCCATGACTCTGAATAACCTGCAGACAGGGTTGCCTGGTGTGTTCCAAGCTTTAACAAGTTTCTCTGCTTTGTTCATGGAGTCTCTTCAAACGGTATGCACTCGCTCATACTCTATCAAATAGGACATTATCATATATATATATATATATACACACACACATATATATATAGACATTCTAATAGTACAAAGCTTCAATTCTTAAAATTTCCAAGTACCCAAAAAATTGTTGGCTCTTGCTTTTTTTGTCCTCGATCCATCTCTTTTAGCATTGTGATGTCAGTTATTGTATTTTTGGTCGAACAGTTATTGTTGGTTATGGCTCTATTCTTTTCCAGGAAAGTGTTGAATGTATTTTTACTTGTTATAAGGAGAGAATGTAAATTAATGGAGTTTTGAAATGAATAGCGTCGCTTTGATCCTGGATATGAATGGAAGGGAGATCTTGTTAAGATTAACAGGTTTTTATAAAGTCAGATTGTGAATAACTACTAATAATCTGTGTTGTGATGTATATTCACATACGAAGTGCATTCATATAAGGATCTCCAGCTCCAAGTGGGTGGGTGTGGGGTCCGTCTCCATCGGATTCTTCTCTCTCCAGTTCGCATCTGACAACTCTTCGCTTCTTGTCTGAAAGTGAAACCACATGATTTGGTTTTGTAAATCGCGAATTACCGAATCTGTATCTTCTTATTACCTTGCGTCCCTCCCAAAGCCCAATAGACAGAATCTCTCACATGTCCCCTCTTGTCTTTATCCCTCCTAGTTACTGTGCGAGTATAAAGAGATTCATTTAATTTCACACAATGGAAACAAACAAAAAGTTGAAAAAAAAAAAACAAATCTTCTGGTCCTCTTAACGAGCTTTACAACACTTCTTCGCTCAATATTATCATACCAAACATGTTATTATTGTCTTGAGAGCCCAATTCAACTTCTTCGGCACTCGAGAACAGCCTTATCCATCACTTTCAGAGTTCGGCTTAAGTCAGATACAGTTTCAGCAGCTTGAAGTGGGTCATGCCCCCAAAATCCCATCTCGAGCATGGATAGCCAGTACAAATTTCCTTTTTGGACCATTCCATTTGTTGGGGCTTATTAAGGCTTCCTGAAAAATTGCATTGCTTAGGCCGCTCCTATCTGTCGCTAGCTCTGTTTGCACAAAAAATGAATCCATTACCAAGCTGATACTCGCTCTGGTGCTATCACAGTAGTTCTTGTCCATACTGAGCACATCATCATTCCCAAAAAAACATGTGTACACAGGTCGGTCAGGCTGAAGGGTGACAGTTAAGCGGGCGAGAATATGAAGGTCAATTTAGCAGCGATGTTATCAAGATCTTCGCTGAACTGTGGATCTTCTCGTCCTTTTATTGTCCATTGTAGCAGTCTGATATTTAGGTCATTTAGTATTGTATCTCCATCTTCTTTACAGTGAAGTTGAATCAGTCGGTCAATGCATTTGACCAAATACTTGCTGGATCTTAGCTTAAACTGGTTAATAAACTCCTGGGCATCCTCTTCAGCTTCAAAACTTGATACACACATACTCTCCAAAGTGTCGGTTAAGTAGAAAACAAGACGCGTGCCTTCAATAGCCTCCTCCTTGGTAATTTCATTCAACAACAAAGCAGATAATTTAGGGCATCCCTTTGCTTGTTTGAATCCGGTAATCCGTGATTTCTTAATGGTGAGAATTTTCCCAGTTGCAGCATAGTGCAGTACCAGTTCATACTCCTCATCTGTTACTGAATACAGAGAGCCAATCAGTAAGCCAACCACCACTCTCCTTACCAACAAATTGTTTTGGAGGCCAGAGCTGAAAGATGGATTTGTTGTATGAGAACCTAATTCATAAAATTCTCTGATCAGGTCTTCCACAATACTGGAAGCCTTTAGTTTGCCAGAAACGAGCCTATCTGGTTTCTTTCTCTTGCCAGTTATAGTCTCACTACTATGTGCTTCTGAGCTGCAACCTTTTCTGGTACATATCTCTGACACTCTAATGAGAGACTTACTTAGTGATTCTTGAATGGTTCCACTTATAGGGTTTAGAATCCAAGCAATGTATGTAGCCGCACCAATGGAGAGACCTTCCACATCACATGCTTGTCTACAATCAGCCACTTGTGAAGTGTATCTATGGTGGATATTTTCTAACGACTTTCCTTCTGAGAAGAGCATAGCAGAAGCAAAATAAAACCATTCTGGGAAGTTAATAGCCAAAGCCCTGCCAGAAGATACAACATCATTCAAAAACCACACACATACACATGTAAATCAATTTGCATTTTCATGTAAAATTACCATTCGGTTTGTTCATCTAATGCTTGAACTTTTATAGTAGTGGGGTTGCAATTAGTATCCCGTCGTTGTCGCCCAGGAACATCAATTGGTTTACCGACAGTATGAGCTAACATTATGAGGGACTTGGAGGTGAGAGGATCAGCTAAGAATCTGAGAAATTGACGCTGGAAAGGAAAGTATGCATCAGAGAATGGCAACATGGAAGCTAGTTCCATTGGTATACCCCACAGCGATGGTCTTGCAATTGTGTCCACTATTGCAGAGACCAAAGCGGCAAGTAATTCAAAGACTGAAGCAAGTCCCCTGGTGTTAAGAATGAAATTGCATTAGAAAGCAAGAAAGATGGAAAGCTAGAGATGACACAGCATAAGATTAAATGTGTCCATTATTGTAGATTTCCAGCACACGAATTGGATAGGAACTCACGTAAGCAAAAACCACTTATGTAAGAGAGCTCTGGCGTTGATAAACATAGAAGGAGAAAGCGCTAAGCAGATGACGATAGTGCGCCACTCTGGCCTCTCGAAGAGCTCCTTCTTTAGACAAAGGAAAGGCCTCTCCACCACATCTTTCAAAATTCTGGAAACATCTTCCTTCAAAGAAAATGGATCTTGATACCAGAACAGGATCCTGATCATCAAAAAGTGTCAGACCGGTCTACCTTTTTCTGAAACAAGAGAGCAAACATCGCAGAAGCGGTGGCTTCAGTTTCACAAATTCTATCGACTAATATGACCAAAAGAATCAGGAAAATGTAGACTAACATAGCTTAGGCTAGAAACAGTACAAGAGGTCAAACCTCAGAGGTATCTCTTGGTTCTCTATAGATGATTCTCTCGGTAAGTAAGCAAGAAGTTTAGAGACAGCCCTATTTCTTCCATCCACTGACTTTCTATGCTCCATAACGCTGCATGATGTTGAAGCTGCCGATCTCACTACAGCTTGGAACAACTCTGTAGCCAATTTTCCTATAAACAGTTCCAAGTCAGAGCCAAAAAAAAAACAAAATCTGAGGATAATTCACTAGGAAAAGCTAAATCAAACCCACCATTTGCCCCCAATTTATCAATAATATCTTTAGAGACTTGGATCAATTCTTCAGAGCACCGAGGTAAGTTCGAGCTCCCAAATTGTAGTGTTTCCTTACAATTGATTGAAGTTGATAAGGCGCTAACAATTGTCTTCACCAGATACTCAATCGCCGAATCAAAAACCTGAAGACGCACAAGTAAGTAAGAAACCCGAGATATATAGAAACAACGCAAAATCGAGACTTTAATAAAACCTGAGGTGCCTTGAAGCACATTAGAGATATCGCCGCATCCAAAACCCTGACCCCAGAATCGTCGCCGCCCATGTCCAGAGTCAGGGATCGGTTAAGCTCCGAGATAGCTAGTCCCATAGACGAAGAAGGCTCATCCAGTTCCTCTTCGACAACTCGATTTCCGTTCTGAAGCCGGTAAGCAAGCGCGGCCAAGAGATCGGCGACCGCAGACGGATAGGACATCGAACAAATCTGTAGAATCGCCGGCGATTACACTATTGAATTCAGAACGACAGTGGGATCACTACAAACCGGCAAAATAGACCAAGTAAAACCATAATTAAAGAACAAGTCGAGGGTATATACATAAATATCAAGCAGTCAGAGGGTATATCGATAAATATGAATAAATCAGATGACGAAACGATAATTAAATAATAAGTAGAGGGTATATACATAAATATCAAGCAGTCAGAGGGTATATCAATAAATATGAATAAATAAGAGGGACGAAAGGATAATTAAAAAATAAGCCGATGATATATACATAAATATTAAGCAGTCAGAGGATATATCAATAAATATGAACAAATCAGAGGACGAAACGATAATTAAAGAATAAGCAGAGGGTATATACATAAAATCAAGCAGTCAGAGGGTATATCAATAAATATGAATAAATCAGAGTACAAAATGATATTAAAGAATAAGTAGAGGGTATATACATAAATATTAAGCAGGGTATATCGATAAATATAAATAAATCAGAGGACAAAACGATAATTAAAGAAATCCACCGAGAGGAGAAGACCAAAGAATCTTAAAAGGCTTTCTTCGCCCATCAGAGCTTGACTTCAATGGAGAATCTCGGCCAAATCGGAGAATCTCTCGGCTACCCAGAGCTCGCGATAAGCACATTCGTATCGGAATTCATCATCCAACGATACAAAATCCCGGGACCGGTAATAATGGCTCTCTCACTTGCCGTGAGCGCCTTCATCGGCGCGTATCCATTTCTTGGATCCGTCTATTTATGCTTCTAATGATATTTTGTTATATGGGGATTTCATCTTTAGTGTAATGATTTTTTGATAGCAATGACGATTTAGAAGGCGTTAAAGCAAATTATATTTTTTCCTTTTATGTTCCCGTTGATGTGATTTTTTTTTTGTGTGGATTGCTATCATAATATTGAGAGTTTTGAGTGATTTTCCGTTGGGTTTCGAAGTAAATGCCAAGTGGCAGGACATGATTGGATTATCCCCAAATAGTTGTGTTTATATAGTAGTAAATATAGGGAAATTACCATAAAAAACCTCCAACTTTTTTATTTTTTTCAATTTAAACTTCCAATTTTTTAAGTTTCTATTTTAAACATTCAACTAATTTATTTTTCTTAAACAAATCTCCAACTAACATAAAGTGTGCACAATTGAGGGTTGACTAACGGTCAACGCTAACTTTATTTAATACCGTTAGTGATAATTGAATTATTAATATTGAATAATTTCTAAAAAATTCAAAAAAAATTCAAAAAATACGAAAAATTTCAATTTAATCTTAAAATATTTAAAAACATAAAAATATAATAAATTTAAAATTTAAAATTTAAAATTTAAAATTATTATATAATAATAGAAAATTAAGATATATATATTTTTGATGAAAATATTAATGAATTTCTTATTATTATTATTACTTATTATTGATAGAAACTCCAAAAAATATATAATT
>OVAY01000324.1:0-67613 GCA_900406395.1 Kernera saxatilis
TGATAACTCATTTAACTAGATGTGATCATGTTTAGTGCTGTTAAATAAGTTACTTAGTTAATCATAAAGTTACTTAGGTGCAGGCGATGCTGCAGCAACAAATCTCTTGTAAATCTTCTGTTTTTCGAGCATTTAATGCGCTTGTCAGAAACTAATAGATATTAAGCCGAGTAAATCCACATGACGTCATCACTTTTAGGGTCAAAAGAGGAACAATTGAGCAACTTAACAACAGCGAACTAATTTCAATTTATTATTTCATCGTTTCTTAATTTCACTATCTACTTTTCATTTCTACCTAACTCACCCTATTATAAAATATATATTTTTCATAGTGTTATTTTAATTATTAATATTATATTTTCAAATGGTATTTTTTTTTTTGAGAACATATTTTCAAATGGTATTGTATCATTCTAGCATATTATTTATCTAGTACCATAATGTTCGGAGATATAAATGTAATTTTAGTATCATATATATGAAGATTTTAGTTCGTAGAGCTATTTACTCGATTGCAGACATTTCCATGTTTTTAATCCTCCAAGCTATTAACAAAAGAATATACACTGAAGCACAAGGGGATTTTACTCGTTGGTGTCAATTAGGTGGTCTGATTATGTTGCCAAAAAATCAAAATATAGATTATTATTTATTTCCGTTAAAAATTTTAAAAGTATTATATCATTCGAAATTTGTAATTATAATATATTGTTTAATAAGTATTGAATTTAAGTGGTTCCAACAAATTAGTATTTTATTAAAGCTAATGAAAAAAATATTTATCATAAAAATTAATTACTGAATCAATATGAAAGCTGTGAATGATGATGTATGAAATGTGGTACAATGTGCGGTTCATTTGGACCAATAGTATTTTATTATTATTATTCACTCAGCATGAATGAAAGAGCAAGGAAAAACGTATTATTTCCCGATTCTTTTTTTTTTTATTGCTAAATTGTAAATATTTTATTAAAAATAAAAATGGATAGAAATTATATAAAGTAAATCTCACATATTGGTTTCATGGTAAAAAATAGTAAAAAAATATGAACCAAATTACATTCAATCCATTGACATAAAAAAACATTAACGTTTTCGAAGTCAATAAAATGATAAATAATTCTGTTAAATCTTCTAAAATACCCTAAAGAAAAAGATACATGAAAGCAAAAAGCAATGACAGATGCATCGAAAAACCAAGCGATTGGAAGCATTTCATCGGTAGCCCGAGAATATTGAGCCGTCAACGGTGTAGAACACAATACTCTCGATCACCGACTCCACCCACATAAAGAGAAAGCAACTCTTCGAACTAATCCATGAGCTCTCTCATAACAGAACTACACGAACCAAAGGAAAACGATAGCACTAGCTCACTCCTGATTCTCTTAAAATTTTGAAATATGATACAACTCCAATATAGACTAAAGGAAGAAAGAATTTGAGTGGTTCACCTACCACACTAAAGTAGGTCCTTATTTTAGTTATATCATAATTTCCACTAGCTTGCTATGTCATGAACATTTCTTATAATAAGTAAATAGCTTGCTATATATTATGAACTTTTCTTATAATAAGTAAATAGCTTGCTATATCATGAACTTTTTGTTTTCCATACGGTTTTTTGTCTAATATTATCGTTTTCATATAAGATATGCCCAACTAGAACCATATTTAATCGACCGTCCCATTGAAATGCTTGGCTAAAACGTCTGAAATTGAAACAGCATTATTAAGGGTCGGTACTTATTATCAGACTTAAATATTTAACATAAAAATATATATGGTCCATAACTCCATCCTAATATATCTCTCTACAAAAGTAATGTTAAGTGTTGTCAAAAGAGAAGAAGTAATGTTAAGTTTTTTTTGGGTCAGAATTGTTTTACAAATACAGGCCCGGCCTTTGCATAAGGCATAACAAGCCCATGCTTTTTTAGGCCACAGTTAAAAAAAAACCTATCATGCTTTGCACGTGAGATGGCGCGTGGTGTGAACGTGCTAAAGGCGAGTGAGTAGTATGGATGCAGGATGCGAATAAAAAAAAGCAGACATAAAAAGCCAAAAAGCCAAAAAGCCAGAAAACGATATATTCGAGGCAAAAGTAGTGTCGATTATTGTATTATCATCACATAATAATTTCCCTCGTAAGGAATAAAAAATAATAAAAATGAAATGATATTTTCAGTCTGGCACCGAATCTCCATTTCTCCTCCTTCTTATATCTTCCGCTTCACTTCACGTCAAAACAGCTCTAAAAAAACCCTAATCCCTCTCTCTCCTTTCTCCTTCTCTCGGTGTCTTCCCTCTCCAAGAAAATTAGCAGAGCTACAATGGAAGCCAAAGAAGCCTCCGCTACCGATTTGAAGAGACCGAGAGAAGAGAATGATAACGGCGCCGCCGCTGCTTCCATGGAGACGGAGAACTCTGCTCCGGCTGCTAACGGCGATCAGACGAAGGAGCCTGCTTGTTTCTCCTCTGTGATTCCTGGGTGGTTCTCCGAAATGAGTCCCATGTGGCCAGGTCGATTCTCGTTTTTTGTTTGATTTAGAAAATTTATTCTTGGTTCTGAGTTTTTGGAATCGTCTGAGCTCAGTCTCTTCTCTTTTACTCTTCAATTCTAATTGCTATTTTTAATCAGTGAGTTAATCAGCATGTGGAATACATTAGTGCTTTTTGTTTGATTAATGAGATTCCTCTTGATTAAAGCTGATTTTCGATGATCTGAGATGCAGGAGAGGCACACTCTTTGAAGGTTGAGAAAGTCTTGTTTCAAGGGAAATCAGATTACCAGGATGTGATTGTTTTCCAGGTAACAATCAATGACTCTTGCTAATTGCATCATCTCTCTCTTTTTATGTATGATTTTATCCTTATGAACTTCCATTTTATTGTTTTTCTTCTCTTCTTCTTAGTCTGCGACATATGGAAAGGTTTTGGTTTTGGATGGAGTAATCCAACTTACGGAGAGAGACGAATGCGCCTATCAGGAAATGATCACTCATCTTCCATTGTGCTCTATCCCTAACCCAAAGAAGGTAAAATCCTTTTAGAACTATTTCAAATTCATTACGGAGTCTCGATCTGTCCGCACAAATTCTTCTTTATTGCATTCTGGAGAGAGTGTGTGTGTGTGTGTGTGTACTTTTGGTTATCAAAGTCTCTTGCTTTGGACTCTAATGAAAGGTTATGAAGTTCACATTTTTCTTCTCCGGTAAAGTAGGATGACTAAATCATTACTTATGGAGATATAGAGTAACTAGACTTCCTTTATCAGATATGAATTTAGAAACTAATTGAGCTGGCGTAAATGATTACACTCCAGAGTGGTGATAAGAATTTCCACTAGAGAAAAAGTAGATGATCAACATTTTTTGCTTTTTATATGTACAAACTTTGATGGCCTCCTGAGAAAGAAAAAAGGTACATTGTCCCACGTTCCCTTCTGGCAAAGTTAGAGAACTCAAGTAACTTTATTGGGTAATAATTATATGATAGAAATTGTTTCAACTGGCTTAAATGATTATCCTCTAGCTTGTTATTGGGGACTTGTTTGAGAAAAGGTAGATAATCAAAGCTTCTTGCATCCAAAATTGCTTTTGCTCCTCCCAAGTATCAGAATTAGATATTCTACTATTTTGGGTTATTGTAAAGTGGAGCAGCTAAAAATGATGTTTTTGCTTTTAGCCAGTAAATCTATAAGCCAGAGTGTATCTGATCATTGCTTTTCTAGTTCTTCCATAGGTCTTGGTCATTGGAGGAGGAGATGGAGGTGTCCTGCGGGAAGTTGCACGCCATGCTTCTGTTGAGCAGATTGACATGTGTGAAATTGATAAAATGGTGGTCGACGTGAGTTGTCACATACTTTTCACCTTTCCTCCATCTCTGTTTCGATTAATGCCAGAAAAACGAACGTTTCGGATGCGTTTTTGGTTTAATTTGTTTCCACCATCTGGGAATCTTCAGGTGTCTAAGCAGTTTTTCCCTGATGTAGCAATTGGATTCGAGGATCCTCGTGTGAACCTCGTCATTGGCGATGGTACAAGCCCCGCTGCTTTTATCTCTCTTTCTGAACACTATGTAGTTATGTACACATGTTGCCATTTCTAAATCCAATTTTTTCAAACTGATTGGTTGGTGAATCATTACAGGTGTTGCTTTCTTGAAGAATGCTGCTGAAGGATCATACGATGCAGTTATTGTTGACTCATCAGATCCAATCGGTAACTACCACCATTTTGTCATTAGCAGTCAGTTTAACCCTTGTTGTTATGTTGAACAAATTAAAAGGCAGCCTTTAACTTTGATTACGCGTGCTGGTGTTTATGTGTCAGGTCCTGCAAAGGAGCTGTTTGAGAAACCGTTCTTCCAATCCGTGGCTAGAGCTCTTCGACCTGGTGGAGTTGTGTGCACTCAGGCTGAAAGCTTGTGGCTTCACATGGACATCATCGAAGACATTGTTTCCAATTGCCGTGAGATCTTCAAGGGTTCTGTGAACTATGCGTGGACCAGCGTTCCAACATACCCCAGGCATGTTTAATGACCTCTAACATTTACTCTCTTTCATCTTCCGAGATAAGAACTTGAGCGCTGAATGTGTATCATTTCACGCTTTCTTTTGCAGTGGGGTTATTGGATTTATGCTCTGTTCAACCGAGGGACCTCATGTTGACTTCAAACACCCAGTGAACCCAATTGATGAGAGCTCCAGCAAATCATATGGACCCTTGAAGTTTTACAACGCCGAGGTAAAAAAGCTTCTCTAAATATACCATTCCATGCGTCTAGACACTTGAATTATGATCTCGTCTCTTCGTGGTTTCAGATTCATTCAGCCGCGTTCTGCTTGCCCTCTTTCGCCAAGAAGGTAATCGAGTCAAAAGCCAATTGAAAAGGGAAAGAACTAATCTGCAGGATCGTTGAATTTATCAAAATAAAAGCTTTTTACAATTTTTAGAATGTCCTGTTTGTTTCAAGCATGTTTCTGTGACACTGCAACAACTGCAAGCGACCATGTCTTTATTTTATTACACATCACATAGTCGCAAATCCTATCTACAACATGTTTTTATGCATTTGCGTTGAAGCTGGGAAAATTTATAAGCTTCTTACCATTTATTTTAAAAAATTTATCAGCCAAACTCTCTAAGTAGGAGGAGGTTTAGCTTGTTCTTCCTCAAAACCCTAGTTTTACAATCATGGTAACATACAACACAAGCAACCCATTTAAGCACATTCCCAAAACAAATCAAACCCACATAGAGACCAGTGTACAACACTCCATTTATACTCGAGCTCTCACTGCATTTGGAGTATAAACATGGCATCCTAGTCGCAAGAGCGAAGACCAAGAACATCAACATCATCCAGAGGTCACGCTTCTCATGTCCTCTTCCATACCAAGCTGACAGAGTCAGAGCATCGCTTCCATAGATGCCTTGACCATCCTCTTCTTCTTCTAAGACCGAAACAACCAAACCCATGTTCCATCCCGCGCTCCACTTACTGAACTTTGCAGTCAGAACTATGAAGACAGTACCGTGAATCAGAACCACCACTGCGTGGAACAGCACCGCTGCTTGGTTGTGGAAGCTTTGGTGTTCGCGCGAGAGAGAAGCAATGAATAAGTAGTTCGTCGAATCAGAGAGGAAACCGAAGAAAACAGAGGTTGACCAGAGGAGGACATATAGAGATGTGATCAGACAACCTCCAACTCTGTTCTGACATATCTTTACAGATCTCCGTACCAAATAAAGCAGTCCCAACGGTTCTTCCTCGGACGTGTAAACAATGGAAGATGCTGCAACGATCATGGTGGTGGTGACGAGGTCAAAAAGGCTGTATGGGAAAAAGTAGAGCAGAGACGTCTGAATCAGCCATGGAATCAGATCATTCTCAGACAAGTCTTTCTGATCTTGAAGACCCCCAAAATTAAGTTGTTGGGAGAGGAATTGGTAGGTGAGGGAGACGGTTGTTTGGAGGGAGAGCTCGAAGAAGATCAAGAAAGAAAAGAGTGGAAGAGAGCAGAGGAAGAGGAAGAAAGCGAGATTGACGTTACCGAAGAGTAGCTTCGCAGCTTGTTTTAGTAGTTCGATGACACTTAGCTTCTCATCGATCTTTATCTCCATTGATTTGGTGCTCTTTTTCTCAAAGTAGTAGAAGAAGAAGGGCAACCACAGATCTGCAGTTTGTTATGTGTAGTAGAACATGCAAGTACTAATTAGTCTTCCACTAAATTAATGCTCGTTGTCCTTCATTGACGTTGACTCTTGACTTCGTCAATAAGTCACCGTTTGTAATGTTCGAATAGTAGTGGGGATTTACTAGATAAGCTTCAAGTCTATCAGATGAACGACTTCTGATTTGGTCCACAAGTCTACTTGAACTAGTAAATTTCATTTTCTAATTAAATTAGATTGAAATGAGCCCACGTAGAAACTTGTGTAAAACACTCCTTTTCCACTCGAACTCTCACTGGATTTGAAGCAAAAACACGGCATCCTCATCGCAAGAGCAAAGACCAAGAACACAAGCATCACCCAGAGACCACGCTTCTCATGTCCTCTTCCATAGTAAGCAGACAGAGTCAGAGCATTGATTCCATAGATGCCTCTGCCATCTTCTTCATTGCTGAAATAATAGTAGTGTGAGTAGTCACCAATTTCGATCAGAGAAATGATGTAGAAATAGTTCGTTGCTGCAAAGAAGAAACCGAAAAATACAGAGGCTGACAAGAGGAGGACATAGAGAGAGGTGATCAGACAACCTCCTACTCTGTTCTGACATATCTCTACGGTTCTCCGAACCAATTGACCGAACTGTACTGGTTCCTCCTCGGACGTGTAAACAATCGAAGATGCGGAGACTATGGTCGTGGTGGTGAGAAGGTCTAGAAGGCTGTACGGAAACAAGTAGAGCAGAAATGTCTGGAAAAGCAACCAAATCAGATTCTCCGACAACACATGATCTTCAGGAATGTTGTCGGAACCCCAAAAACTGACTTCTTGAGAAAGGTATTGAGAAGCGAGTGAGACGGTGGTTTGGAGGGATAGCTCGAAGAAGATCAAGAAACAAAAGAGAGGGAGAAAGCAAAGGAAGAGAAAGAGAATGAGACTTATGTTACTAGAGAGTAGCTTCGTAGCTCGCTTGAATACGTTGATGAACCCTTGGTTCTCCTCGATCTTCATCTTCCTTTTGCAGTTCTCTGATTTTGTCATTGGTAAATATGTAGTGGATCTGCCATGAATGGTCGTTCTTCATTGGAGTTGACTTCAGCGTTGACGTTGACTTGGTCCACAAGTTTGGTATACCCAGAAATTTTATTCGCAGACCCAGCTACACCTTTGAACCAATTGACTCAAACCCAAGTAAGAAAGCATCCAGATGAAAGGATGTTGCGGAAGAACAGATCAAAAGTCGATGAGTCATGTCATGAGTATGTATGATAATTGATAAAGGAACGCTTCAGTGGAAAACCAAATCATGACCACAAAAGACTCAAGTCAATACCTTTCACAAGCAATACAAAAAGAAGCACACAAAGGGTTAAATGTAGATTAATCTTTAACCCAAAAAAAAAGGATTAAAAGTAAATGTGTGCTCCACCAACAAATGTGACAGAGATGCCGAAAACTACAATGACCAAAAAGTGAGCAACCTAAGTGGAGGGTAAAGCCATTGCCGATAGAGCAGCCGAGACCGAGCAGAGGAAGGGGTGGGGGTGAAGAAACATCTTCGTTTTTCTCATTAGAAGCTTAGTTGCAGATCGGGGTAAGGGTGATGAGTAAGAGCAAGGCAATCTAAAAAGTAACTAGCAGCAAATATAGCTGACGATCGTCGAGATGATGATGCAGATTGATGAATGATGACAAAGCTAAGTTGTGGGAGAATAAGATGCAGCGCAGCTGCCAAGAGATCCCAGTATCTTACCCGATACCTCACAAGGAAAAAAGAGTGAAAACAGTTCAACCTTTTAGATACGTCACACGGATTAGATATGAGGAAAGCGCATTCAAGAAGACGCACCAAAAGCATATAATGATAATATAAGTAATACTGCGGTCAAAGAAAGTATGAAAAACGACCTCGGGGTTCAAGCACGCTGAAGACAGCAAGCCAACGTGGTCTACAGTAGTCCAGGTTAACAAGAACAAGTCAAAGAGCCATTGGAGAACAGCTTGACGAAGAATTCCAAATCCGAAGTATCTATTAAGACGCCACTACACCATGACATGTCCATTCTCAACAACCAATCCTAGAAGAACTAATAACATAGCAGATATATCCTAAAGGGCGCCACTCAGAGTTCTTTCTTCTTCAGGTTACGATTTCACACCCTGCAAGAAGCGAAAAGAATATGAGCCACCGACAAAAGAAATTAGGTAAATCAAAGAATTGTGATAAGCTCAAACATTATTAGGAGGAAATGAAGATGAAGTTGTTTGGACCCCAAATGCTAATCTACTGTAACTAGCATTTATACAAGGCTGTTGGTTTACGAAGGTTTCTCAGCAAGATGTTCATGCATGTGTGATTCTACAATTATTGTTGGTCATGGGGTCGAAAGCTGAGCAACTCTCGTTAATCAAAGTCTCAACTGTGTAACAAGTATTGCTTGGTGAATGGAGAGAAGAGATTCAGTTATATAACTTAAGTCAAAATACTAAATGTTACTCAGATATAGACAATGTGGAAGTTGAGTCATGCAGATTGAGGAAACTGTAAACCTAAAATCAAGAAGAGAGATGAACTTTTACCCATTGGCATATGGTGAACGTCTGCCATAGGGCGAGTCTCTGCGGCGAGGAGAATCACGGCGTGAACCACGATAAGGCGGGGATCTGCTGTAGCTCCGCCCACGGCGAGGTGGGGTTACACTGCGACGCCTTGGAGGAGACCTTCTTCCACGAGGGCTGATACTCCTGAACAAGATGGATTCCCAAGAAACAAAAATGCACGTCATAAGTGCTTATACTATCATCAACCTATTCCCTTGTAGTAATTTGAGGTACTTAAAAGAACTAGAAATTTTGACAAAAGATATAAACAGTCCAATAGCTTTCCTATAAACCTCCATTGTCAACGACTCCCCATAAAAAGGATGGCTCAGTACGAACGATTTGACACATTGAAGACTTACAAAAACTATACTAGGGAGGCATGATTCATCCACCCGTGGCTTTTACTTTTTACATTAACAATTTAACCCCTACACTTACGTAAATCCAATAAATGCGATTCCAATCATCCATCCAAAACTACAAGCAGATTTCATTTAAACAAACAGTTTTTTGACAGCAATAAAGATGGATAGAGCCTTCAAAAACAAATGTATACACACCCGAGAATCATACTCCTACCACAATGGTTAGAAAACCATTATGTTAAGGATAAAAAAAACACGAGATATCATATAGATTCTGTCACTATATTATTTAAGCAGCTCGATAAGAATGTTTTAGTTGGACTGACCTGCGTGCATACCCATAACTTGGACTCCTGCGACGGCGAGGGCTAGGGCTTCTACGCCTCCCATAGCCTCGACCTCGGCGACACTCTCGAGCAAAATGTCCAGGTTCACCGCACTCATAACACTTGGAGTCTTCAACACCTCCGCGACGACCACCGCCTCCACGACCTCCTTTATCTTTGTGAGAAAGCTCCACACGCCACCCATTCTTTCCTGAAGGACATGCCTCATTGATATAAAAGAGTTACAATTTTGCAATAACCAAACAGTGATACTGAAAAAATAGCCATGCTTGGATACACGTTACATGAAAATTAAGCCAACAAGACGCATCCAAACATGGAGATTAGGATAACAATTGATCAAAAACACATGAAAATTAGGATAATCAGACATTTAGTGAGAAGAACACTGACCATCCAGTGCCCTGATTGCATCCAAAGCATCCCTCTCGTCATCAAATTCGAGGAAAGCGTAGCCAGGAGGCCTACGAGCTACCCAGACACTGCGATATTTTCCTCACGAAATAAGAGTCAACATTCGCAGGAAAGGTATGGACAGAAACAAAAGTGACTACAAGTCTACCTACAGGTCAGAGAAAAAAATTACCTGCGAAGAACACCGAAGATCCTGAATTCATCTTCGAGTTCCCTTTCGGTGACCCGCGGGTCTAAATTCCCGACATAAACCCTCGTCATGTTGCAAAATCAGCCAAATCTGAACGAAGGAGAAAAACCCAGAAAAATTAATTTATCAGTATTTTGAAGCGGAGAATTGGATTTTGTGAAGAATTATGGCTACCTGAGAATCGAAGTCTTACCACGAAGCGGGATGTTTTAGGGTTCAGACTTGGGTGAGGAAAGAGAGCACGAAAATGTTGAGGACTGAGAAGTAATTAATTAGATAAAGAGTTGATAACTAATTTTTTGGTAAATAATTATTTTCTCAACCATTTGTAATTTGTTATACCAAAACAAAACGATACAAAAAAAAAAGTGAGAAAATTTCACAAAAAGTCTTGATATTTTCCACAACACCAAACCCACTCTTTGATTATCCACCCAAAAAAATCAAATCCTTAAATCCAAATATAAACCAACTACATTGAATAACAATAAATTTTAATAGAACTTTAGAAATCATTAAAAAAAATAATACATGAATTTAAAAAGAATTTTCTAATCAATAAATTAATAATATATAATTTTCTATGGATTTCCAAACCAATTAAAACCCACTAACCAAATAAGATTTCTTTAGTTATCTATCGATTTTACTTTATTCCTCAAAACATATAAAAGTGATTTTTTTTTTTTTGAGAGAGTAAACATATAAAAGTGTTTCTTACTCCTTTGTTTTATGTTGATGGTTCTGCTCGTCATCAATAAAAATCTCCGAACTTCGCGATGAAATTTAAGATAAACAATTTGGGTAACTTAGGCAATGATATATTAGGGGGTGGTAAATCAAGATGTTGGAGACTTGCTTTTCATATGCTTTATAGTTTATACTATCCAACAATAATCAGCAGTCAAATAGACATTACCTATATTTACCAGATAAAGTCAGTATAACGACTGTTCCTAAATCCAACGTTATACTGACTTAGCCTTCGGATCGAAAACCACCCCCCTTCGTATAACTGAATCCATGTTTTTTTGTAAAGAATGTATTTTGTGTATGGTCAAAGCCTTGGAGAAGCCAACCATCTATTTTATGTAAGCAAATTCATAAATATATGTATATGTATATTCATCGATAATCATGAAAAGAGCTATTTTTAGTACCATGTCGCTACTTATTAAACCTCGATTATCTTATAGTAATCTATAAAGAACCAAAACTCGATCACAAATTTCTTTCAAAAAAAAAAAACTCGATCACAAATTATAACAACAGTAAAATTCACATATAGGTCCAGCTTTTTTCGTTTTACCTTTTTAATAACTGTTCTTATCATAAGAATCTTATCCAGATTTTAAATGTACCTTTTTTTTATACAAAAGAAATAGGCAAAGGGTGTTCATAGAGATGCTAGCTCAAACGTGCAGGTCTCCTTATTCACAATATGTAAACACACACTCTCTCTCACATAAAGTGTCGATATCTCATTGGTTAAATTTTACCGACGTAAATGGAATAGCAGTTACGATAAAATAGCATCCCCCACAAAGACTTATCCATTCCGGAAACATTCTGAACCAAGATAAGTCATTCTGGGTCCCACATTACTCTAGCCTCTCTAAAGACTGTGTTTGATGACGTGTCGAATTATCATTCGTTTATTCACAGCCACCCAGTAGACCCCACTCGTCCCCACGTGCCTCCCTTTACAAAAGTTTGAAGAAAAAAAAAAATCCAACACAAATGTTGAAATTACTTACAGCTCTGATTTACACGTGTCATTATGCTCATGCGCTTGACCCTATCGAGTGGAAGAGGAGAAAAGGTAGCTGTCGTTAAATTATTTTAAATGAGAAAATACAAATAAAAAGCAGCAAAGAAGCAAAAAAGAAAAAAGAAAGTGTCTATCTGATTCGGATCCAATCAACCCAATCCTTGTTGGCTTCATCAACAACGTGGAAATAAAACTCGGCTTATATGTCAACGTTATTACATTCAAACCACTAAGCCAGTGGAGGTTATTATCGTAAATTAACACATGGTTAGTATATTTAGTGATATCCTAATTATGCTGCTTTTGGCCCTTGGGAGATTTGAGAGGCCACCCCGAAGACCCGCATGGAATGGTGCCCTTTTAATAATATCAATAAAATTAATAAATGTCATTAGGCTAATGTGTGCTTACATGTTTTAGTTATTTTTGTTTGGTCAAGTTTGGGAATTTAATAATGACTTCTTCTTTTAACTATTAGTATATTTACTTTGTCTAATATGTACATGCATGTTGCATTCCCGATGATGTTTGTTCCATTTTATGTCTTTTTCTAAGACTTTTAGGTAAGACAAAGATAATTCTATATGATTTAATCCTTCTTATCAAAGCAAGAAGATTGATTCAAATCATCTCATCTATATATGGATAGAGTCTTAGAGTTAGAGATCGTGTGTGGAAGTTTGGTTTTTGACCAATGTATTACAGTTATTTTATTTTATTTTGCCAACAGATTACAATTATTATTTTTAAAAACGTCACTTGCACTTTGTAGAGCTATGACTACGCGATCTATGTCTATGTTACTACTATGAACGACTTGTCAACAATTCGTTTTTTGCAAATAATGAAGAAAATGCAACTGCATCGCCACTTTGGTAAAAATTTGACATATATCTCAACAAATCATAAATATTCAATATCAAGAAGATATTAACAAAACTTGATATCTTCTTACTACCTATATTTGGTATATTGATATTTTTTTATGATAGCTGTTAGAAAACATATATTTTTGCAATAACATAATATATTTTACGTTGTATAGTACTTATACCTTATATGCATATATAAATTCGTTCATGTAACATACAATCAACTAATATAGAGTGCTCTGACCTCAAAATAACACAAAAACTTTTCATCACTTATATATTTTGTATATTATTTTTATATATTTTTAATTTGGTATAACTTTAGACATTGTTAGGAATATCATGCCGGATGTGAGATATGAAACCGTAATATTTAAAAATATGACTTTATTTAAAAATCACATATTTAAAAATACATAAAACTAATCAAAATCACATATTTAAAAATTTTAGATAGTGTATGTAGTATGTATATATAACATTTGCATTTTATATAATGAATATTAAAAGAAATCGTTTGGTATTGGAATTATTTGTTGGTTGGGGTCATGTTTACCAAAATTACGTGGATTTGAATTTGACGTAGTACAATTTGGATAAACTCGTAAACGATGGCTCAATTTAAAAACAAACCAAAATATATCATTTTAAAAAGTTTAAAAAAGTGGACCCGTACCAATATACGACCTAGACAGTAGGTTTGATGAGATCTCATAATCGTTTAATTTAATAAAAACGGCATTAACACTCGGATTGGATTTAGGATATTTTTTAATTTTTTTGTTTCAGCCGAAAAAGAAAAATGGTCCACCACATTATCTAGTCATCTTACCAACCCTATTGTACGAAGGAGATAAGAGGATTAAGGGTAATAATGTCATTTCGTTCAAACGCTTTATATTATATAGCCAAAATTAGAAAAAAAAAATAAAAAATTAGATCGTTAGAAAACGTGTATATGTGCATTTGGTATGTATCGGTCTTTTTATTTGTCTCGCATTAATTTCTTTCTTTGGATGCTCTCTCTCTATCCGACTCTCCAGCGAATGTCCCAAAGAGTTCCAAGTCCTTATCGTTCTCGCTTTTTTGTTCATTCATTGGTTCCACGAAGAAGGCAATCGACGGTTTCCGTTGAGATTTTTCGCCGGCGATTAAACGATTCCCGGAGAAGGTGAGTAGTAGCAGTGTGAAGAGTTTTTTTTCTTATGTTTTTGTTTTTCTGGTTGCTGGATTTTTATTTGGAATTTGGGGAACAGCTTTTGATTTCGTTTAGTTTTAGCTGCTTAGTGGTGTTGGAAACGGGTTATTTAGCTGTTTTTGGGTATTGTTTCGCGATCGATATGTGGCAAGAATTGCAATTCTGGGGATTGATTTGGCTTCAGATGATTTGTTTATTTTTGGTGTGGTTAACTTCGTTTTCCGGAATCGATTTCAGATTCATTGAATCGTTTTTTGTTTCTGAATCATCTTTTGCTGGCATTGTTTGTTATTCGGGATATAAAAATTTGATCGTTTCGGACAAAAGATGGGTTCCTCAAATCGAAATGACGTTCGATGTTCAACGTTTGGTATCTTTCAGTGCTTATCCTCTACCGAAATTTGCAAAACGATAGTTTTTTTTTTTTTATAATTTGAATTTTGAAGTATCACTTATAGTATACCTGTTTTGGCGATTATATGGACTCGTGTTGTAAGATCATTGTTTCATCAGTTTTGGTGACGTTAGAGTAATGGGTTTGATTTTTTTTTTTGTTTTCAGGTATTTTGGCCATAACTCGTTTGAAAGTGTTTAGACGCGTGGTGGCTTTGTGAGACACCATTCTCTTGTTGCTTGCTTCTCCATGGTGTCGAGATCTTGTGCAAATTTTCTCGACTTAGCATCTTGGGACTTATTGGACTTTCCTCAAACTCAGAGAGCTCTTCCTCGTGTCATGACTGTTCCTGGTATCATCTCCGAGTTGGAAGGAGACTGCGGCGATGGATCCTCCGATGTTAATTCCTCCACTGGTTCCCATGAACGGAGGATTATAGTTGCGAACATGTTACCTCTACAAGCTAAGAGAGACACAGAAACTGGACAATGGTGCTTTAGCTGGGACGAAGATTCTCTCCTCCTGCAACTCAGAGATGGGTTTTCTTCGGATACAGAGTTCGTTTATATAGGATCATTGAATGCTGATATTGGTTTGAGTGAACAAGAAGCAGTTTCCCAAAAGCTTCTGTTGGATTTCAATTGCGTTCCTACATTTTTACCGCAGGAGATGCAAGAAAAGTTCTATTATGGTTTCTGTAAACACCACCTGTGGCCGCTCTTCCACTATATGCTTCCCATGTTCCCTGACCACGGCGATCGTTTTGACCGGCGTCTCTGGCAAGCATATGTTTCTGCAAACAAGATATTTTCAGACAGGGTGATGGAAGTCATCAACCCTGAGGAAGATTATGTTTGGGTTCAGGATTATCATCTGATGGTTCTTCCCACATTCTTGAGGAAGCGGTTCAACAGAGTCAAGCTTGGATTTTTCCTTCACAGTCCCTTTCCCTCATCAGAAATCTACCGCACTTTGCCAGTCCGGGATGACCTTCTGAGAGGATTGTTGAACTGTGATCTCATTGGTTTCCACACGTTTGATTATGCACGCCATTTTTTGTCATGCTGCAGTAGAATGCTTGGCCTTGATTATGAATCTAAGCGCGGGCACATCGGGCTTGATTACTTTGGTCGAACGGTGTTTATTAAGATTCTTCCTGTTGGCATCCACCTGGGTAGGCTGGAATCTGTTTTGAATCTCCCCTCCACTGCAGCGAAAATGAAAGAAATTCAAGAACAGTTTAAAGGGAAAAAGTTGATTCTCGGTGTTGATGACATGGACATCTTTAAAGGCATAAGCCTCAAACTTATAGCCATGGAACATCTCTTTGAGACGTATTGGCATTTGCGAGGAAAAGTTGTCCTGATTCAGATAGTGAACCCAGCACGGGCCTCGGGAAAGGATGTGGAAGAAGCAAAGAGAGAGACATATGTAACTGCAAAAAGGATCAATGAGCGCTATGGTTCCACTGGATATCAGCCAGTTATCTTGATTGATCGTCTTGTTCCTCGTTATGAGAAGACAGCCTACTATGCTATGGCAGACTGCTGCCTGGTGAATGCAGTAAGAGACGGCATGAACTTAGTTCCATATAAATATATCATTTGCAGGCAAGGGACCCCAGGTATGGATAAGGCCATGGGGATTAGCCATGATTCACCACGCACAAGCATGCTTGTGGTCTCTGAGTTTATCGGCTGTTCGCCTTCGTTGAGTGGCGCGATCAGGGTGAATCCATGGGATGTGGATGCTGTTGCAGAAGCGGTTAACTTGGCCCTCAAAATGAGTGAGCCTGAAAAGCGATTAAGGCACGAGAAACACTATCACTATGTTAGTACTCACGATGTGGGTTATTGGGCAAAAAGCTTCATGCAAGATCTGGAGAGGGCATGCCAGGATCATTATAATAAACGTTGTTGGGGTATTGGTTTTGGCTTGAGTTTCAGAGTTTTGTCCCTGTCTCCGAGTTTTAGGAAGCTATCTATCGATCACATTGTCTCGACGTACAGAAATACAGCGAGAAGGGCAATATTTTTGGACTATGACGGCACTCTTGTTCCTGAGAGCTCCATTATCAAAACCCCTAATGCCGAAGTCCTCTCTGTTCTGAAATCTCTGTGTGGAGATCCTAAAAACACCGTGTTTATTGTCAGTGGAAGAGGCTGGGAGTCTCTGAGCGACTGGCTATCTCCATGTGAAAATCTTGGAATAGCAGCTGAACACGGATACTTCATAAGGTATAAATGCTCAAGGTTTAACATTAATGGGTTCTCCCAGTTAAGGTTTCTAACAAGAATTTGAACAAACAAAGACTCATCTTATATTTGGATTCAGGTGGAGTAGCAAGAAAGAGTGGGAGACTTGTTACTCGTCAGCTGATGCAGAGTGGAAGACAATGGTAGAACCGGTAATGAGATCATACATGGAGGCAACCGATGGTTCCAGTATAGAGTTCAAAGAGAGTGCTTTGGTTTGGCATCATCAAGACGCGGATCCAGACTTCGGATCCTGCCAAGCAAAGGAGCTTCTGGATCATCTAGAGAGCGTACTCGCAAATGAGCCCGTAGTTGTTAAGAGAGGCCAACACATCGTAGAGGTCAAACCACAGGTAAGATAAGAGATCCATTTTAATCATTTTCTAAACTTGCATTCAAATACTTGCGTGCGAGAATCTGTTAGGAGCTCGTGAACCAAATATTCGTGCTAATCAAATGCAATAGCCTCCTACCATCTTATGTGATCAAATCTCGTATTTTTTATTGATGCAGGGAGTAAGCAAAGGCCTAGCCGTGGAAAAAATCATACACCGAATGGTAGAGGATGGAGACCCACCGGACATGGTGATGTGTATAGGAGATGACAGATCAGACGAGGACATGTTTGAGAGCATATTGAGCACAGTGACAAACCCGGACCTCCCAATGCCACCAGAGATCTTTGCCTGCACAGTGGGAAGAAAACCGAGCAAAGCCAAGTACTTCTTAGATGATGTCTCTGATGTATTGAAGCTCCTAGGGGGATTGGCAGCTGCATCGAGCAGCTCGAAGCCTGAGTATCAACAAGAATCCTCCTCGCACTCTCACGTGGCGTTTGAGAGCATCATCTGATAACAAAAATGATACTGAAGAAGTGTGTCAGTGTGAGTAACCAAAACCAATATATAACTTGGAAATGATTGGGATTGGGGTTGTGTATATGAATGTTAACATGGGACTTGTCTGTGATTTTTTTTTGTTTTTCCAAGCTTGGGGAAGGTGTTTTCTTCTACCTCCCTCCTCCCTGTTGTTTTTCTGGTTTTTAGAATTGCAGTTTTTCATCTTTGTATAGAATTTCTTTTTTAAGTCTCTATGGTGGTTTGTATTTACACGGAGTAACCAAATGGACATGTTGGTTTTTGTAATTCTTTAAACAAAGTGACATAATGCTAAAATCTGACTAATCTTGTGTTGCGAGCACTAAAGTATTGAGATTAGTATATAAGTAATTAGTGAAGATGAAGGTTGTGGAGAAAGATGTAACGGTGTCGTTTGAATAAAATATTGTTATCTTTGTGTTCTCCAAACGGCGTCGTTCCAGCGTTTTAAGGTAAAATACTGTATGTGTTTTTTTTTTAATTAAAATTTTGTTCTTTTTTACATTTTTCATTGATGGTGAATCCGTATTGACCTCACCTCAAAATGAAAATGACGGTCATTGTTTATTTATTTCTTAATCTTTTGCCTTTTTCCAATTTAGAACATATATTTTAAGTCCAATCGATGATACCGAGTGGTAAAACACAGAAAAAGAAACATTTAAGCTAGACTAAAATAATTTTGACAAAAAAATATACTAAAATAATTAGAAAAGATAAAAATAAATAGTAAAATATATCTGTACACAAATAGATAGATGGAACTATTTTTGAGAGCACTGATTATTTTTTTGTGATTGCAATACAAATTTTCGTATTCTTCCAAAATTCCCTAATGAATATATGCCTCTACTGCTAAACACCCAATTTAATAATTGAAGAGCTAAGACATAATTAAAATCTTAAATTAATCACCAAACCATAAAAATCTTCGTATTAAAATATTGTTGCGCCGACGTTTGATGGCATGACAAATGTGTCACTCTTTGTGTTGTCTCTCTCTCTTCAACCTTTTCCTCCTTCCTTTTCTCACAAATTGTCCCTACTTCCTTCAACATTTAAACCATCACTGTTTTCTGCAATTACATAACCCTTTTTCTTCTCCATCGCAAGCTCAATATCATTCCATTCTTCCTCTTTTTTTGTTCATCTTCACATTCTTCGCCATTTCTCTGTTTTTAGATATGAACTAGGGTTTCTTTTTCCAGTTTTCTCCACCTTTCTCACTTATTTATTCGTCTCTCCTGAAACTAAGTAATGAGTAGGAACTTTCTGTTTCTGGGTATTATCATTCTGCTATTCTCTGGGTTTGTAGCTTCAGCTCCTTCAGCGACTTCACCAGCGAGTTTAGTTTCACTCTGTTTTCACTCTGTTTTCGCATTTTCATCTGGGTTCGATCTTACTTAACATTTTTTTATATTCTTCTTGCAGAGATTGTTAATGGTTTCATATCGAATCATGGCACTTCCCTTATGAAATGGTTATGGTCCCTCAAAAGAACCACTAAAACAGGTTTTGAGATATTTTCAATTTCTTCCTTCTCACAGATTAAGATTGTGAAAACTTGAGATGGTTTTTTTTAATTCCTGGGTTTTTTTTTCCTGATCAGCGGTTTCTACGAGATCGATGGTGAAATTCGAAAATGGGTATTCAGTGGAGACGGTATTAGACGGAAGCAAACTCGGTATCGAACCTTATTCTCTCGAGGTCTTGCCCAATGGCGAGTTGCTTATTCTGGATTCTGAGAATAGTAACATCTACAAGATTTCCTCCTCTCTTTCTCTATGTAAGTGCCATCATCGTTAATATCAAACTTCCAATTTTTCCGATTTGCACTTGGGTTTGTGTCGCCGTGTAGTATGGTACTGTTGATTTCGCGTCAGACAACGTGGATTTCAATATTTGATGATCCTCTTAAGGATTTTGAATACGTATTTTCTCTGCCTTCACGTGAAAAAGAAACTATTTGCTTACCTAATCGTAGTGCACTGTGCACATGGACTATACAAATTGCTGTATATGGCAATAGAGAGATTTTTGGTAAAAAAAGTTTGAAAATCCGGAGTTTTGCTGTGTATCTTTGTCGTATCTAATCGTTTTTCTTTGTTTTGAGATTAATGGGGACGCAAAGAAAGTGCTATTAGATGGTCAAGAATACAATCAATGTTTTCATTGCAGCATTAACACTTAACAGTGAATACTGATTGCATGATTCGATTAGGGCCAGAGAACAGTTCATATAGAAACCAAGTAGTAGCTGAATTCTTGTAACAGCAATTTGTAACTCTTTGGAACAATGGCAGATAGCAGACCGAGGCTGGTTACTGGCTCCCCTGAAGGATATACGGGTCATGTGGACGGTAGATTAAGAGACGCGAGGTTGAACAATCCGAAGGGACTTACTGTGGATGATAGAGGAAATATCTATGTTGCAGATACTGTGAATAATGCTATCAGGAAGATCAGTGAAGGAGGTAATTTTTTCTGCTGTTTTATGGTTGCCTTTTGAACAAATGTTTGGTTTATCTATGTGGTAAGAATCAGATTTGAGAAAGAAATAAAAATGCAATGGCAGGAGTTACAACCATTGCTGGGGGGAAAATGGTTCGCGGGGGAGGCCATGTGGATGGTCCGAGTGAAGATGCAAAGTTTTCAAATGATTTTGATGTTGTTTATGTCGGAAGCAGTTGTTCCTTGCTAGTCATTGACCGGGGAAACCGAGCCATCAGAGAGATTCAACTCCATTTCGATGACTGTGCTTATCAGTATGGAAGTGGCTTTCCTCTTGGTAATATATACATACTAAATCTTCGGTTTGTTGTCTCTTTCATTCTTCAATCATCTCTATTTCTGAATTCAATGCTTGTAAAAATTGTAGGGATTGCAGTTCTTATAGCGGCAGGTTTCTTTGGTTATATGCTGGCTCTATTGCAACGCAGGCTCGGTTCTATCGTTTCATATCACTCCGTAAGTGTTCTAATCGTATCCTGACATTACCATCTTCCGCTTCTGCTACCGTATAATAGCTATAACCAACATTTCTGCCTGCTGTGTTTTACATAGGATCAAGACATATATGAAGCCGGTCCTGATGAAAAGCCTATGAAACCAGTCAGACCACCTCTGATTCCATCTGGAGATGAGCAAGAGAAACAAGAAGAAAGCATCCTCGTGCCGTTACGGATATTCATTTCGAATGCTTGGTTGTTTTTAGTGGAGCTGTTCAGTGGAATGTTTCCTGGTCACAGAAAGAAGCAGAGAGTCAGCTTCAACTTCAGTCATCAAGAAACAAATCATTCTGCTTTTAGCACAGCTCCATGGCCAATTCAAGAGAGCTTTGTAATACACGAAAAAGATGAACCACCTCCCATCGAGTCCAGGAATCCCACTCCCAAGAAAACTTACCCTTTCATGTCCAAAGATGCAGAGAAATTGCAACAGCTGCGCCAGAGCCGTGCCTTGTACAGGAGCTTGGACACCGAATTCCTCCAGGAGCAGCAGAAGCAGAAGCAGCAGCAGCATCACCGTAGGCATCACTCAACAATCCCACACACTCTTTATGAGCAGAGCAGCGAGAAGAAGACTAATGAGATTGTGTTTGGGCCTGTCCAGGAGCAAGACCGCAGGCGTGTGGCAGCAGCAGCTACTGCTAAGCCTACGGAGTTTGGAGACCAGATGAATACTACTACTCATCAGAATATCCACTACAGAGCACACCAATCTGTGAGTTACCCATATGATTACTATTCCTATACATGAGAAGTTGGTTGATAATATATGATAGATAAGGAACATTGGGGATTTGGGTATAGGTGGGTTTTGAGATTTATTGAGAAGTAACATTGGGGATTTGGGTATTTAGATCTTTCTTGTAAGAAAAGTAGCAAACTTTAATTATTATTCCGTAATATAAAGAAAAAGATGAGCACTTCAATAAGATTCTTAAACAAAAGAAACGTTCAGCACAAAGCTACTTACAAAAGATACATACTTCCAGCTGTCAAAAAAAAAGGAGAGAACATACTTCCTCTGCTTTAAACGAAACCTACTCAGCAGAGGAAGAATCACGAGCTGCAGCGTTTTCCTCAGCCATTTTTGAAAATCCTTCAACATGAACCTTTATAATGTCGTCTATGATTGCACGAGGAAGAGACAAAGCAGTGCCCGTCTCTTGATCAGTGCACTCTTTGTCATTGTTAGTTTCTTGTGCATCATCAAAGCTAATCAGGTCCATAAGATCATCAGAAGGTTTCCCAGAAAGCGGCGGCTTTGGATTGCTGCAACTTGGGCTATCGGGATCAGAGAAAGAAACTGTCTTGTCTAAAACAGCTACATTATTGGGTTGACACATGAAGAAAAGGCGAGATACCATCGAACTTACTAATCTACTTAGTGCGGAATACATGAGGGAAAGGTGAGACACGATCATCATAACTAGTCTACTTAGTACCGAATAAACGGTTGATCCAGTAACTTGGTTTCTAATGTAGGAGAAGAAGGTCAGTACTTGTTCCCCCAATTTGATTAGGAGAAGCTTCCATGTCGCGATGAACGAGAGGTGGCTCACTTCTTCCTGTCTATAACGATTTGGTTAAGAGATCCGATATGTTGTTTATACAATAAATGTGATGATAGATCAAGAAAAACTTACATGACGAATGATGTAAGGGCGAACGGCAAATCCAATGGCTACCCCGAGAAAGCATGAAAGGGCAATCCCTAATGACCAAAGAGAGTATGTCCCTAAATCTGAAAAACAGCAAAAGAAGAACCGTTGAAGTTTCTAAAAGCATAGTGTATCAAATTTACACAAAAAAAAAATACTGGAAACACACATACTAGAACGAGAGCTTTCGAGGCAATCCTCCTCCTTTAGATTTATCTGGCGGATCAATTCGTTTCCATGATCAGAAACAAGCAAACAACATCTTTGAGGGACAAACGTTTCCATGATCAGAAACAAGCAAACAACATCTTTGAGGGACAAAAGTTATCTCGAAATCGTTAGAGAAAGTTGCATTCTGTGCAGGTGCGTCTCTATGTCCGATTTCCTTTGAGATTCCTCCAGCAATAGTGGTTACATAACCTACAAAGTCCGATCAAGCAAACCGAGATTAGACAATAACAACTAGCATCAAAGCAAAGGGATACAAGAAATGGATTGAACACCTGAAGAGCTGATCTTGCGTATAGCTTTATTGTTCTTATCAGCAACATAGACATTCCCTTTGGCATCTACAGTAAAACCACGGGGCTTGTTGAACCGGCTGTTACCAGCTTTACCATCTAAGTAACCAGGATTCCCATCCCCCGCAAACCGGTTTATCACACTATCTGCACAAACACACACACACACACACATTGCAATTGAAAGAAAGATAAAACGAAATTTGGAATCCTTCACCTAAAGATAGTAAAGTTTACACCTTTCACACACAAATACATATACAGGGGAAGCAAAATTGACTTGCAATCCAAAGCCACAAGCCCTAACATTTACTTATGCATTTACTAAGCAATTATAACGACCCCAATTTGATAGATGATACAAAAAGGTGGATTTGTGTGTATTACCAATGGACAAAGGAAAGGAAGTTGTGTAGAATGTGCTGCCGGAATAATCAAGGACGATCAGATTGGAAGATCCTGGTAGAGCATGGATCGTGTGTGGATTCAGACCAGACTTGTGGCCATCGACCACCGTCGTAACCTCGTACCCGTCTTCTAAAACTATCTTAGCCCTCACTGTAAGCAAAACCATGAAAACTAAAAATCCGATTTTTGGGTTCGAAATTCAACTAAATTAACAGCTTTAAGGGCAGATATATGAAAAAAAAAACTTACCCAGATTGAAAATGACGAACAAGAGAAATAAGTACGAAAACCCCCAAGCCATGTCGGAATCGAGGAGAAATAGAAAGCGACTGTGTGTTTACTTATTTTCGCTGCATAGCATCTTTAAAGCTTAAAGTGTCGCGCACTTCTTCAAGTAATAATGGGGATACTAGGGCCGGAGAGTTACTACGCTGTGTTGAAGTGTAGGGGAGAGTTTGTGGAACCAAACCAGTTATCTTCTATCTCGACAATGGACTTTATTTTTTTATAGAAGTGGGCCCAAAATCAGCCCAGTTTATGTTTTAGGATTGCTGACAAAAACGTTGCCGTTTTGGATGTAAATGAAAGTCATGTTGTATACAACGCATTTAATTTGGCTTACAATTTGACCAAAAAAAAAAAAACAAATTGGGCTTACAAAGACTCAGGAAAAAAACGAGCATCGTCCATCGAGATCCAAATCCTCAGTTTCTTTTTCATTTCTCGTATTGATCAGCTAGTCGGAGCTCCGGTAACGGATTTGGACAATCCCGGCGGCGGAATTCTGCTGCGCGGCTAACTTCTTTTTTGGTAGATTCTTCCTAAAGTTTCTGGCGGGGCCAAGGTCCAACTCTTGAACACCCATCATGAATCCCTTTTCTTCTGGTACTCGTCTAAGGTAATTGGATTCTCTTCTTCTTATTTTTTTTTCGTTTCTGTTTCAGGTTTCTTAGTGGTTTCTGTTTTTGATCAGCTTACAAACGAAATTTTGATATAACATATATGAGTGAAAGAAGGATTTGAAGAAATTGAGCTCGTTCATCTGAGGATTGAATTCTGAATAAATTGTTTTTATTGGTCTGTCTTGAAGATGATTTTGGTTTAGGTGTTTCTGATTTCCTTGGAAATTTGCTTTAGTCTAAGAACATGATCAAACCAAAGGTTTTGGATCAGTCTGAATTGCTTATGTATGATTCTGAAGTTAAGGGGACATGTGAATATGATTCAGGGACATGATCAGATCCATTAGAGCATGCAAAACAGCTGCGGAGGAGCGTGCCGTTGTAAGAAAAGAGTGTGCCGATATCCGGGCATCCATTAATGAAGATGACCCACATGATAGGCACCGGAACCTTGCAAAACTCATGTTCATACACATGCTGGGTTACCCGACACACTTTGGGCAGATGGAGTGCTTGAAACTAATTGCATCTCCTGGATTTCCAGAGAAGAGGATTGGATATCTTGGGCTAATGTTGCTTCTTGATGAGAGACAAGAAGTGTTGATGCTGGTCACAAATTCATTAAAACAGTATCCTTACCACTCCTATTTTTAATATTAATACCGTGGCGTTTGCATGGATGCTTCTTCAATGTTAGTGGGCAAATATAGAGCATTTGATTTTGGGTTGCAATGTTGTGAGAAGGGAAATAAATCGTAATATATTTGTTCCAGTTTAACCTTAAGTCACGTGCAGAGATCTTAACCACACGAACCAGTATGTTGTAGGACTCGCGCTCTGTGCTTTAGGGAACATTTGCTCAGCAGAAATGGCCCGTGATCTTGCACCAGAAGTAGAAAGATTAATCCAGTTTCGTGACCCTAATATCCGAAAGAAGGTGAAATCTTTTCTAGTTCCTGTATAGGGCCTGATGGAGTTTGGTTGCTGTTATTTTTGTTCCTTCATTGCTTTTACCATTTATGTTGTATTATATGCAGGCGGCACTTTGCTCCACTAGAATAGTAAGGAAAGTTCCAGATCTTGCAGAAAACTTTGTAAATGCTGCTTCTTCCTTGCTTAAAGAAAAACATCATGGGGTTCTTATAACAGGAGTTCAACTTTGTTATGAATTATGCACAATCAATGATGAAGCCCTAGAATACTTCAGAAAGGTAAATCAACAAACTTCTGTAGACCAGGCTATTTATGCATACAGGAGCATAGGCGTATTGTATTTTAATATGCTTCACAGAAAATGCGTACATGTGCCCACTATATTACTCGTATGATACTTCTGTGTAATGTATATCTCCTACAATAAAGTTCCACACTCATACGAGTTAATTTCATATCTGCGGTGTTCACTTATGAATAGAACACTGTGCTAAAATGAGGCAGACAGTCAGTTTGATAAACTTTTGTCTTTGTATTATCTCTGCAGAAATGCACGGAGGGACTGATAAAAACTTTGAGGGATATTACTAATAGTGCATATCAGCCTGAGTATGATGTTGCAGGGATCACAGACCCTTTTCTTCACATACGGTTACTTAAGCTCCTTCGTATTTTAGGCCAGGGTGACGCTGATGCTAGTGATTTGATGACTGATATACTTGCCCAGGTTAGTCATAATTTAGCAAGTGATTCTGGATATGGCTCATCCATTTTCACATTTGCGATGTAATTCCCTTATGAACCATCAAAACTTTATCGTTCAGTTGCAAGAAGAAAAAATGTTATATGATAGCTTTCTCTCATGTGTTGGAACTGATTCTGTTAATTATAGCATAAGGGAGAAAGGAATTTGTTTAGTTGATAGGGGTGATGGAATATCATTCTCTTTGGTAGATACAAGACTTGTTGGGTACTGAGATTTCATGTACTTTTGGCCCGCTCTTGGTTTTCTTAGCGAGTGCTTATGTGTGGCCATGTAAGTGTTTAGGTTGCGCCAATCAGTTCTATCTCACCATGATGAGGAATGCATCTTGCTTCTGTTACATGCATTGTTGTGGAAATCTTCTGAGTTCAGAGTCAGGGATCTACTGTTGGTTACTTTGTTTTCCTGGTTCCTTGATCCTTGCTGTTACGCTGAGAGATATCTTTATTCTAGTTGGTTTCATGCTATTGTAGGTGGCAACAAAAACTGAATCAAACAAAAACGCAGGAAATGCCGTACTCTATGAGTGTGTTGAAACAATCATGGCCATTGAAGACACCAGTAGCTTGCGTGTGCTTGCTATCAATATCTTGGGAAGATTCTTATCTAACCGCGACAATAATATCAGGTTCAACCCCCTTCACCTCAATTAGGATTAGAACTAGCTTGCTGTGTTCTTTTTTTCTATCTATCATATTTCTTTGGGTCTGCTTAACTCTATGAAGCACATTGTGCTCTTGTTATCAGCCAGCGGTTCCTTTTCAATCTTTGTTTTATTTCATGTTTTCTAACTCTTATTCTTTCAGACATGTGGCATTCCTCTTATAAAATTCATACTCTCGTCTTTCAGATATGTTGCATTAAACATGTTGATGAAAGCAATCACTTTTGATGATCAAGCAGTGCAAAGGCACAGAGTTACAATCTTAGAATGTGTTAAGGTATTGTTTTAGTACTACCCGGAAAATATTTATATACAGTGTTAAATGTAAGTGATAGTTGTCTTACAGTAAGCATACATGTTAATTTGGCTTCTGCTTTCATCAAAAATTTAGGACCCAGATGCTTCTATCCGGAAAAGAGCTCTTGAGCTCGTCTCTCTTTTGGTGAATGAGAATAATGTCAAACAACTGACGAAGGAGCTCATTGATTATTTGGAAATCAGCGATGAAGATTTTAAGGAGGATCTTAGTGCAAAAATTTGTTCTATCGTTGAAAAGTAAGTATTCTATTTGAGAAAGTGAAGGAGCTGTTGATTTAACCCTTGCCATGCTCAAAAGAGAGGAGGAGACTTGGGGTGAGGAGGCTATGAGTGTCTAGTTAATTGAGATTTTATGCTGATTTGTTTACAATTTTGGTAATGTAGGTTTTCTCCAGAGAAAATCTGGTACATTGATCAGATGCTCAAGGTTCTGTCAGAGGTACGGATTCAAACGCAAGACATTTTATGCTATGTTTTAACTTGTTACGAGTTTATGGCACTCTTTGCAACCATTCTCTGAGAGTTTATTATCTCTCTTTTTAAATGCATTGTTCGTATCAGTCGTGACTCTACTGTCCTCTTTTTCATGTTAGTAGGCTGGAAAGTTCGTGAAAGATGATGTGTGGCATGCGCTTATTGTTGTCATAAGCAATGCATCAGAGCTTCATGGATATACAGTCAGGGCATTATACAAAGCAGTCTTGACATATGCAGAACAGGTAGCTCTTACTTTTCTAATGTTCAATTGATTTCAGTCCTCGATTAGTCTTATTCCTTATATAGTTTCTTTGAGAATTCAACTAGGAGACCCTTGTTCGAGTGGCGATATGGTGCATTGGGGAATATGGTGATCTGTTGGTTAACAATGTGGGGATGCTTGGTATTGAAGATCCAATAACGGTGAGCATTACAGTACCAATCCTAACTCTGTATTTGCTTCTTTTTTGATATGCAGATGCTCTTGCTTCTTGGGATTTCTTGTTGACTTTAAAAAATTGTGCAATGACTAGTTGACTTCCTTGAGCAGGTAACGGAAAGTGATGCAGTGGACGTTATCGAGGATGCTATTACTCGCCATAACACAGATATGACTACAAAAGCAATGGCATTGGTTGCTCTACTGAAGCTGTCATCCCGCTTTCCTTCTATCTCAGAGTATGTTCAAGTTTTTTCAATCTACACAAGATGCATATGCGTACTGAGTCTATGCATAGTGAATTTTGGCTGTTTACCAGAAACTGTAGTGCGTTACCTTCTGAGAAATGAATAGGAATACATTTAACCTGTACATCCATGTCCTCAACTCTCTTTTGGTAATTAAACAGTTTTCTAAAATTCAATGGCAGGAGGATCAAAGATATAATTGTGAAGCAGAAAGGGAGCCTTCTCCTTGAAATGCAGCAGAGAGCTATTGAGTTCAATTCTATTGTTGACAGGCATAAAAATATCAGGTAGTTAATGAATCCCTTGTTTGTCCTTCCTCATCCATTTTTAGTGTAACTTTTCATTTTCTCTCTCCCTCAAAGCTTATGAACCGAGGTTTCTGTGCATATATAGGTCCTCTTTGGTTGAGAGAATGCCAGTACTAGATGAGGCTACCTTCAATGTGAGGAGGTCTGGCTCCTTGCCTGCATCAGTTTCAACAATGGCCAAGCCTTCAGTTAGTATTCCAAATGGTGTGGCTGCAGCTCCACTTGTGGACTTGCTGGACCTGGATTCTGACGATATCCTGCCTGCACCTAGTTCATCTGGTGCAGATTTCCTTCAGGATCTTCTCGGTGTTGACTTAGGATCATCGTCAGTACAATCTGGTTAGTTCTTTGGCGTCTCTACAGATTTTATGGCGTGCTCAGTTGTGATTTGTCTCTGAATCAGCAATCTTTTAAAAATCTTTTCCTCTATGGCTTTGCAAGAGGATAACTCATGTTTGGTCTTTCCTTTTTTTTTTTTTGCAATGTTTCAGGTGCAACCTCCGCTCCAAAAGCCGGCACAGATCTGTTGCTGGATATTCTATCAATTGGAACACCTTCTCCGGCACAAAACAGCACATCATCTATTGATTTATTATCAACAGCTGACGTTAACAATAATCCCTCTATTGCACTAGACACACTTTCTTCCCCAGCTCCACCTCACATAGCAACGACTGCGCCTACCGGTATGTTTGATTTGTTAGATGGTCTTTCTCCAAGCCCATCGAAGGAAGGTAAGAAAAATTCTTGAACTGAAAAAAAAAAAATGAAATCTATATAATCATTCAAACTCTTTTTTGAAGATCAATAACATGCTTTCCTCCTTATTGCAGCAACTAATGGTCCAGCATATCCAGCTATTGTTGCATACGAGAGCAGCGCCTTGAAGATTGAGTTCACCTTCTCAAAGCCACCAGGGAATCCACAAACGACAAATGTCCATGCTACTTTTATTAATTTATCTCCTAGTACTTTCACAGATTTTATCTTCAAGGCTGCTGTTCCAAAGGTACTTTCATCTCTGCCCATTTGATAGTTTGGTAGCTATACAGGACTATCTGTCTTGAGAACTGTGTAGTCTTCAAATTTTTCTTAACCTTCTCTTTGTTGCGGACAAACTACTTCCAGTTCCTCCAGCTGCACTTGGATCCAGCTAGCAGTAACACACTCCCGGCAAGCGGTAACATCACGCAGACTCTAAGAGTCACTAACAGCCAGCACGGGAAGGTATATACTTTCTCTGTTAAGCTTCCTTTCTAAATTTATGTCTTCAACATTCAGTGCTCTGCGTTGAAGACTTGAAGTATAGCACTTCATGATCCGCAATTCAATCTATGCTTAAAGAAAGATTGGTTGATCCTGTGAATTCAATGACTAATCACTCAAAGGATTTCATGTTTATGGCAGAAATCCCTTGTGATGCGCATGAAGATTGAGTACAAAGTGAACGGAAAAGATGTATTGGAGGAAGGGCAAATCAACAACTTCCCTCGCGGGTTGTGAAGCTGATTGTATTTTCAGCGTAAGGACTTGAGTGTTTATTTTCATCAACCTGATTAAGAAAAAAAGACAGGCCTTGCCCGAGCCGTTGATGCTAGCAAAAGCAGCTTTCTCCTTCCAAATTTTTTTTTCTCATCCGTTTCCTGAAACAAGTACTTTGGCTTTGTTTGGGATTTGAGGTTCTCGGGGTTTCTTTTTGTACAAAAGTTCCGATGTTTGGAATCGGAAAGTGATCGAGGAAGCACACGAGTTTGTCTCTTGTGTTAGACTTTAAAGAGATGTGATTCATAGCCCATGATGTATCTCCAGTTACAGCTTCGTCTTGCACAAAAAGTTTTGGATTTTTGGATCATGTCTTAATTTGCATTTATCATGTCTTGATCGAACACATTTCCTCCTGTTTGAAGCAGAATCTAATTTTCTTATACAAAATGAATGAATTAACGAATTTCTTTTCTTTATTTTATTTTTCTCTTGGATTGGCATTTGTACGTACATCCCAAATTTGATTAATACATTACATATTCCGACATAAAGAAATTCGAACCTGTGTATAATTGGCACTACCAAATTAGTGGATGTTCATGTGACTTGCTTGGATATGATATTGACGACAACTTGTGACTTGGGAGATCATCGTGACGTAATTATTATGAAGGCAGAATTTGGAGACCAACGTGAGAGTTCCTCACCTACTCTTACTCGAATGCTCTTTTCGAGCATAATAACAAATTATTGATCATCATTATTTATCCTACCAATAATGATTCCATCCCATTTTTGGATACTCTTCAAAAGCCTAAAACCCCACCAAAGAAACAATATTTGACTTCTCTTCTTTTATTAAAATTTTCATTTTTAAATATTTGTCCCAATAGAAAGTAATCTACTTTTATTTGAAAAGTTTTTGAACTAATATAATCTTTAAACTATCAACATCAACAGTTGGGCAAAATTTGAGGTTCATCTCATAATCTCATCTGCTTCAAACTAACAAACTCAGATTAAGTTTCTAAAAAATTTGTGTCTGTTTATGAACATAGACTGATTAGATCTGGGGATTAAAAGTAACATCCCATATAACATCATCAAAGAACAAGCTTACTCCCCTCAACACACAAAGAGATTCAGCTACAGAGAAACAAAAGACCACCAACTACAGTATTGTGTTAACAAAATGAATTTCAAAAAACTCAAATCAATGATTCAATTAAATCAATGGCAGAAAATTAGCTACCCTTTGAATGATCTGTACCTACCCTTCCTCTCAAGGACCCTGAAATCTCCTCCCATTCAATGATAATCCAGCAGCAACAGTACTCCCAGATGCAGAACAAGCATAAGAAGAAGAAGACGAAGAAGAACCCACCAGATTGGTCTCTGCTTGATTTGCAAACTTTGATCTTTTATTAGACCATTGCCAAATCTTTGACACTGAAAAGCTCTCACCTTTACTTCTCATGTTTATCTTCTTCCCTTCAACATTACTCTCTCCTTCTTTCACATTCTTCAGACCTTCCTTATTAGGACACAAAGCCACCACCAGATCTGATTCAGCCACTATGTATTGATAAGACCCCATTGAGAAACATCTTCTGTTATCAAGATTGCTGTTCATACTCACACACCCACTTGTCTCTCCTCCTCCTCCTCCTCCTTCAACATTAATATTGGTGCTTCTAAACTTCCCAAGCCTCACTGAGAACACTCTCTTCCCACTCATGATCTCATTCTCCGCCGGTTTCTGCACCGGAGAAACCCTAGCTCCATCTTCTCCGGCGGCGCCGAAAAACCCGAAATTGAAATCCAGGTTTTCGAATTGGTGCCCTAGAGGGAAAAGGGTTCCTCTGCAGAGTGGGCATGTCGAATTCGAGAGAAGCCATGTGTCGATACAATCGATGTGGAAAGCGTGACTACAAACCGGGAGCAATCTGAGCTTATCGTCCTCCGAGAATTCGCAGAGACACACTGCGCAATCGAACGGCTCTTTCGAGCCTTTGATTTCTTTGTAGAGAAACACAGGAAGGGCATCGATTAAAGCTTGATCTAGACCTGAATCGTGGAGATGAAAGAGCTGTTGAAGCTGTCTTTGGTAAGTGTCCGAGTCGGAAAATTCCGGGTTTCGATCGGAATCCGCCGCTGAAGACGAAAGGCTCGATCTTTTCTTCTTCAAGTAATACCTCACAACCAAATGCAGAATGCTGCAGATGAAGAAGACGACGGACAAGAGAACGATGATGAACAGAACGATGGGGCTTATTCGATTACCACCGGAAGGTGAAGGGCTCGATTGATTCACGGAAATAGGAGAAGGAGCAGATGAAGAAGGAGAAGGAGAAGAAGAAGAAGAAGGCGAGATTTGGATCAAATGATGAATCATCTGAGACATTCTTTTTGTGGTTCTCCCTCAGGTGATGAAGAACAGAGACACCATTAACTTAGCTTCTCTCAGATTTAATCATAAACCCTCCAATTTATGATTTTTTCTATCCATGGAGCTGAACAAAAATTTGCAATCGATTTTGAGTCAAAATGTAGCAGGAATTTGGGAATCTGAAATGATTGCTAAACAGATGATTTGGCACAACCAGAGAGCTACCGTCATTACTTTAAACATGGAAGGGGAAAAATATTTAGTTAAGGCTTAATTAAATGATTAATCACTTAAATTGATCAAGAGTTATTAATCAGAGGTCTCTTATTAGGTCACCTATCTTTTGTGTTTTTTTTTTTTTGTAATAAAAATATTACTAGAAAATACAGTAACAATTTTGGTGTGGAGCCCAATGCTCGATTTAGGGAACTAGTGCCTACCAGTTTCGAAGAATATAGTAAAGCCTACCGAATAAGTTATGGCTTCCTTATTTTTTCTTTTATATATTTGTAATTAATCAATAGCTAAAAGCCTAATACCACATTTAATTATCCCATTATCCAATGGTAGGTATCAAGTCATCAATAATAAGGGAACAAGTTTACAAAAAAATAAAAATAATAATAAGGGAACAATCCACAATAATCGTTCATCATCGTTACCATTAATTTCTGAAAAGAATCGCACAAATAAAATAGAGTTCAATAGTAGTACTATATATTTTTGTGTCAGTCTATTTAAAATACCTAGGCACTCGTATAAATAAATACACTGAAGCAACAAAAAAAAACGTAGTACAGTAGAAAATGTTTTTTTTTTTTTTTATCATTTGTTGACATTACCCTACATGTGGTTAATGGTTTCCTCCAAATGTCAACAAATGATTAAAAAAAAAAAAACTCAGTCTGTGAAGTATGAACATTGGAATGTGGAATTTTGTAAAATAAAGAAAAAAGCCTGTCATCACCAATTTTGAGAGAAGCTAAGAGACAAATCCATGGGCCGTAAGAGCCCAAATACGATAAATATTTGCTAATGGAGGCCCAACTAACAAACTAACATTCATAAGAAAAAATTTCCATACGAATTAATAAACTTTATGTGATAAAACACAAAGATATAAATTAATTTAGAATTTGACCTGAATCAATGAAAATGAATGTTACAAGAAATAATAATAAGACTCAATACATATCGGAGAGGAGTTTGAGAAACCTAATTTTCAACTCCACATGCATAATATAATCAGCAGTCTTTGATAGAAGAAGATCCGGTTGGTTCAATCTTCGCCCGCCCGGTATCAGCACTCGGAGCCTCCTCATCTTCATCTGGATCGACCCGGAACCGGATCCGGAACCCCACCCACGGCCCGTTTTCTTCTTCCTCTCCCTCCTGTACGATCTCAACACTTCAATTGTCTTTTCTTTTTGCTTATGACAAGAGAGTTGTGATATGCATTGGACGTGGAGGTGGTCCATATTTAAATACTCCCAAGGCTTCTTAATTATCTTTTTTTTTTTTGTTATATATTTAAATATACGTGCTCCTTTTCTGTTTTCTTTTTTAATATATATATAGTTTTTTTTCCCCAATGATCGTTTACATCCACACGCTCGTTCTGTTTGTCTTGCTGTGGCCTGTGTGAGCAGTGAAAAAAAACAGAAACAGTTCCAATATATGAGAGTAATAAATTATGTCGTTAAATTTGGATTTAGTATACTGATTACTGGTTTTATTAGTTTATGTTTGAAATCATACAAGTACATTTTAGATTCACTAATTGATTTTTTTGTTTGAGGAAAAACTAATCAACAAGTGTAAGGATTTATAATTTCTTGCGGAATAAAACTATGTATATCATAATTCTATTAAATGTCTTAAAAAAAAGTCCATAACAAGCTAGTGTGTTTAGAATCGACTCGAATATTGGGGTTTAACAGAGACAGAAGTGATACAGAAAGGCAGCGACCAAAACCATTGGATTTGTTTTGTGACGTGGCCTAATCCACGTCCACGTGGCTGATGTGATCAAATCTTATGTCCCCAAGTGGATCCCATCTAGCCTTAGGCCTCGTTGGGTCTACGAACCTTTTCCGATTTGTCCGATCATTGCCTGTTATACACACTTTACGTTCCTTTGCATTGAAATCTGCATGGCTCTCTTTTATTCTTCGATAAATAAATTACTTCTTGAGCGACATCAAATCGAGAACCACACGATTTGCTTTTCCCTCCATATATCTCAGATTCAAGTCATGATAAGATCATCGTTCTGATCGAAGCACTATAAATATTTCGTTATGGATCCCAATCATTAAAATAGGAAAATATTTGTTTCTTTGATGCTTACACTATCGAATCTGTCGGTTTATGTGTGAGTCGGACTGTTTGCAAATATAAACTTCAACTTGTATATGTACTTACAAATCAATTTGCATATAATATATATATATATATATATATATATATATATGATTTGCATATATATATATATTTTTTTTTTTTCTTTCAATTTGCATATATTCTTCCATCATTTTAGCCATTTTATCATAAAAGATCGTGCAAGTATTTGTTTACGTATGTTAACAAAAAAAAGGTATGTTTACGTATATACGTATACAGTATAGACTCACATCTCGTATAACAATAATGGGTATTTATATGTATCAGTGTGTATGGGTTAAGAAATACGACTATAATATAAGTATGAATATATGATACTAGTAAATTAGTCATGGATTTGTTGTAAATAGTTGTTTACTCCCTCTGTGTAGTTGATATTTTAGCCAAATTTGTTTGTTTCAGTTTAGTTAATGTTTAAGATTTTCAATATAATATTAAATTTCATTTAATTTTTTTTTTACTAATAGTATTTTGTAGTTTTTTTATTATGGGTTGAGTTATTTTTAATTAGACAAATGATGTTTTTTATATTAGAAAAATCAAAAAATTATAAATTTATGAGATTTATTAATATGTATGTGTAAACTTTAAACATCAACTATATGAAACAAGATAAAGTATTTGATTAGTCCTATCATTCAGAAATTAATTGAAACACGCATGCAGGTGCAGCCCATACCTCGCATGTGTTTTGCCAACGCATCCACTCGTGGCTCTTCAGTGTCCAAAAGAGACATGAGTCATGACCGTTGATTGTTTTCGTCTAATTAACTGTATGCCGTTTTAATATTTTCGTTTCGACATTCACGTCGTTTCCAAAACCACGAAACGTAATTGCCACTTTGGTTTCCGTCCTAATAGGCCTATGAAAGCCTAAATATAGACATATAAAAGGGCCCAATAAATTATTTAATTGGATCCATAACCTTAAGGCCTAAGTTCGACGATTGCTCAAAATAACACATTTGAAACTTTCATTAACTCGAACCTAGTTGTGAATTTTTCGTCATTGAGTCTTTTTTCTATGTAATTGATTCATCAATCATATTATTATTATTACTAGGTGAGTACCACGCTACGCACAGTTTTTTTTTTTTTAATTTTAGTGTTTTTTTTTTTTGATAAAATATTTTGTATTTCAAATTTGATTTTTTATAGTTTTATTTCTGTTCGAGCGTAACTATAATTATTAGTTGATAATAAAAGAAAATCAATTGAAAAATAATATAAATCATTATCTTTAATTAAACTATTTGTTTCAAAATTATAAGTTCTAGTATAATCAACTATATAATAATATCGATAAAAAAAATTATGCTAAACCAATTGTTGAATCAAATTAGATCGACTAATTTGTATGATAAGATCATAGAAGAAGACAATAAGCGTATTCCCTCTCCAAAGTACCTCTCGAATCAAATTGTTGTGTATAGAGACAAATAATTTCTAGTTTTCAGCTTTAAATCCAAAAATATCTTTGAAAAGTCAAATTTAATGACTTATCGACAAGTACCATCTCCCAATAAAATATAAACAAAGGAAACAAAATTGTATTTGGTCCAAAATTTCTTAGAACCAGTTGCTCCTTCATCAAATCATAGTAACATTCCTAACTGAGTAAACGAAAAACATATGAACATTTCTGCACTAATTAATGTTAGCAGTTCTTTGAAATCTCTAGAGCACATGCCTGAGAGTCAAAAGCATCCTAGACTCTGAATTACGATGAAGCTAGTTGTCCATGCACATTCTAATGCTAAGTTTCCTAACTTGACTCCGTGATCTACAACAACTAAATCGAGCAAGCTCAAAAGTTTGCAAGTTTAATTACACCTAAACTACGTAAAGACCAACTCAATACATATCAACACCAACACTTGATTCAAAACAACTTGTTTATTCAGTTAACAACCAAGTATCTCTTCAACATTATTAAAAAAATCAAATATGGTCGTTAAGGAAGACCAAAGTGAAAGAATAGCACAATGGTTTCAGAATCATCAAAATGTTATATTCTCGCCCTTCATTCCAACCATCGTCTTGGTCATAGCCTTTCTAGGGTTCTCTCGAAAACGTAGCATGACAATATCTTAGTAACTTAAAAATTTTCGATCTAGTAGTACGACATTGCCCGAGGGATGAAACGTTGGGGCCATAAGACGTACCCATAGTAAAGATTGGTGACACTCATGAAAGAAATCTGACCAAAACGTACACCTAAAATAACTGACTTGCAAAAAGAGAAAAATTTTTGAACTCGCATAAGCGATGAAGCCGGCATTTGGTGGTGAAATGAAGAAAGAATTAGACTTCCCCAAGAAGAACGATATTGTTTTAGAAGCTTATGGAAACAAATTGTGATAGAAGTTGCTATAGATTTCTAAAGTACCATAACACTTCAACAATCTATCTAATCTTTTCAGTGGTTAATTAATTGAAGCTTGTACCTTATATCAAAAGCCCTTCCAATTCCTTGGCGTTTGCATTTGCGTCTACGATCTCTCTCCCTCATCTTCCTCGTACCTCTGCTTTAGTCCATAGACAATTTCTTAATTTCTATATCGTCTCTAGCAGATCAAAGTCCATCGGAGCTCTAAACATCGATGATGATACATGCACACACAAAATGCTTCAATTAGTACCTTGTGGAGACACTCAAAACCTCCCTCTTAATATTAAGAAACGCCAGAGACAGAACACGTTCGTGCAACATCCCATCCATCCAAGGTGGACGCTGTCATGGCTCCTGGAACAACAAAATTAACATGAAACAGAAAGTACTTATATGATGAGAATGTTGGTCTAATTTTACACATAGAATTGCCTATAATGCGAGCTCTCTTCCACCCCAGATTTCTAAACAGAGCATCTTAATCCTTAGCCACATTACCAAACATCTAATTTATCAAATCCAGAAGAANCAGAAGAAAAAAACAAATGGTTTCATTTAAGGAACCAAAATGCTTTCGATTCTTCTCCCATCTCACTCACTCACGTGTATTCAGATATTTTGGTAAGTATTGAACTACGATCCATACCGCCATTGTCAAATGCGCTGTCCTCGATGCATCTGATTGTATTACTTCGTCGTTGCGTTTAGTCGTCCTTGGGTCCCACGGCTCGGTTCCGACCAATTCTGCACCATGCGATGCAAAGTTTCAGCAACAGAAAGACAATCAACTAAAATCCATTATGAAATAAAATTGGATAGAAATCCCACAGAGACGTATGATTAGAAGAGCTTTCATAGGTATGTGATCGTAGGACTGAAGAGAAGAAAAAATACCATAGAAATGGGCAATGGATGCTTAATGTTAATTGCCTTTGAGCAAGAAAGACGAAAGGGGATTAAAATATAACGTGGGCAAATCAACTGTTACAGATCATTCCAAATTCCCCACATCCTCCTAATCTCCTCGTCTTCCAAAACTGTTTTTTTGACATCTCTTAATTGTGGTTAATAATGGTTGCGACGAAGAAGGTGCTGATCGGAACGAGAAAAGAACGCCTCCCGTAACGCCTTGACGAGGGATGTATATTGAATATTGATTAGTCTTGGATACGTGGCAGCCTATGAGTGATGACGTAGCACCAGCTGGAGAGAGCCCCTTCTCATTTTATATATATGATTTTGGGCTAAGAAAAGTATGTTATAGCCAATCAAAGGCATTTTTGTAAGTACAAAAACTTTCTTTTGCATAATAAATGTGATATGTCCGTAATTTATTTTGGTCGGATTTGAGGGTCTAGATTTGCCCATGCAATTCGGAATCGTTATTCTTATATATTTATTCTTTTTGTTTAATTAGTTTAGATAAATCATTTAGATTCTTAACAAAAATAACAACCAAATTGGTTAGGTTAAGACATGATAATTTTTTTTTAAGGTAATAGAAAATCCAAGATCCTTAATTGAGAAATGAGTTGCATAATAATTGTTATATATAATAATCGGTCCAACAATAATATGAAAATCGATACATTATTCATCTTGAAAGCCTTAACGAGTTTATACACCCCCAAAATGCCAAAACATAACAAAAGATACTGCAATAAACGTAGACACTGATATAGGTTCCAATTTTATTTAAGTTGTTAGATTATTCCATTTAAAGACGAACCTTGTGATTTATAAAAGATTATGGAAGAAGATTTTCATCGGTCTCCTTCACATAATTGATAAGAGCGTCGATAATAGCGTCGATGATCAAGTGTGGATCGTTGATGTCATAGCGAATCTTCTCGGACTCGACGGTCCACACCACTTTGCTACCGTTCCCGTCTTCCTTATGAGTGACCGTGATGGTTGCTTTGACCGTCTTGTAGCAATCCGTGATTAGACAGCCACTCATTCTCATCGTCACTGTTTTCTTCTCCGGATCCATCGAGTCGATCTCCTCCTCCGCTAAGGTGATACATAGAAATTAATCCAGTGTTGTGATCGATGATAAAAAAAAAAGAAATGTGAAAGAAATGTGGAAGAGTTAATTATTTACCTATTTTGTCAAAATGGGAATTTATGTCGTCGGTGAAAAACTTAAAGAATCTGTCCGCCGGAGAATTAATTTCAAGCTTCCCAGCAAAAGATCCATGAAGTGATGATGCCATTCTTTATTTTTTTTTTATAAGTCTATGTTTTGTGGATTTGATTGTAATCTTTTCGATGAAGGTGTTTATGTGTTTATATATAGAGAGCTTTACGAAAAATTGCATTAACTATTTTTACCTAACTCCACCCATCTAACTTTTGTTTTAACATATCGAATCTTTCTAAATTTAGCCAAAAGCTTCAGCATTTACAATTTACTACCTACTCAGTTGATTAATGTGGCACATGAAAAATAAATAATATGTACTGATGTACAGATCAAATTGATATCATCTGCCTAATATATATCAATTAACTCTGACCAAGCGAAATAATTTACGTCGTAATTGATTATGTTTTACTATGTATATATTTTCTGGTCAACATCTTTTACTATATTTTTAATATAGAAATATGGCTTATATAAACTGATGTGAGTGTGATGAAATTAAAATAGTTTTGATTAGTGAACATCATAAAATAGTTATTAGTAAATGCTCTAGTCACTTAATTTATACAAACTGAGAATTGTGCTTTTAATTTGATTGTTGCAAGAAAAAAAAGTTCCAGAAAAATTGCCCGTTGCGTTATTGACATTTGAAGCAAAAGAAGGAAATGCAAACTCCTCGTCTAATTAGGTGTCAACATCAGTGAAAACTGTAAACCAAATTCTTATGTTTCTACTGCTTTTACTTTTTTTGGGTCAAGAAAAATGTGATCTAGCCAATCAAATGCACTTTTGTTTCTACAAAACTTTCCTTTTTCGAAATGAATTCACATTCATATATATAAAAGAAAATGATGAAATTTAGCATTAACAAATGCTCACGTCACTCAACAACTCGACATACCAAGCTTCATTGTAGTTAATTAAAAATTAATATAGATCTCAACTTTTACTCTTTCTTTTTCCTATTCAAAAACTAAAGATAATGGCTTAAACTTACCATGCATTGTTTCTTTGGTGTCTAAAGTTGACTAGTTGTCTAAGGTTTTTCTTATGTAACGAAGATTCTTAATTAGAAAAGCATAACATGTATCTTGAGAGAAAACGTTTCTTACTTTTTTATAGAAAATATTATTAGGTGGACTATTGCTAATTTGATGAAAATAATATGGTGTTGAATAATATAATATATATATATATATTAGTCATCTTGAAAGTCTTACGAGTTTTTACATTCCAAAATGCCGAACGTAATAGACGATAGTGCAATAAACGTAGACACATATTTGAGTTCCATCTCAATTAAGTTGTTAGATTATATTCTACATAAAGACGAACCTTGTGATTTAGAAAGAATCTATATTACTAAGATTTCCATCGGTCTCCTTTAAATAATTCATAAGAATGTCGATGATCCAGTTTGGATCATCGACGTCATGGCGAGTCTTCTCGAACTCGACAGTCCACACCACTTGGCTACCGTTGGCCTCGTCTTCCTTAGGAGTGACCATGATGGTTGCTTTGAACGTTTTGTAGCTATCCGAGATTAGATTTCCACTCATACTCAGCGTCACTATTCTTTTCTCCCAACCCACCGACTCGATGATCTTCTCCTTCGCTACGTACGGTGAAAACATAGCAATCCATTAAGGGTTTTGATAGATGATCAAGATAGATGAATGAAATTAGGAAGAGTTAAAAATGATTTACATATTATGTCAAAAGTGCTATTTATGTCGTCGGTGAAAGATGTAAAGAATTTGATCGCCGGAGATTTGATGTCAAACTTCCCGGAAGAATCTCCATGTAGTGCCATTCTCTCTCTCTCTCTCTCTATATTTTTGTTTTTTTTAATAAGTATATGTTTGATGGGTTAAAATATACTTCTTTCGATGAAGGTTCTTATTTATAGAGAGTTTTATGAAATTTGCTTTAACTTTTTTTGTAACTAACTCCACACATCTAACTTTTTTTCACCATATGGAATCTTTCTAAATATAGCCAAATGCTTCAGCATTTACAATTTTACTTCACACACTCAGTTAATTCATGTGGCACATGGGAACATAGATAAATTGTACATACCGAAAGTGATACCATCTGCCTAATGTATAAATTAACTCTAACCAAGCGAAGTAATTTACGTGGTAGTTGATTATCTTTTATTATATAAACCAATTTGTTTATTTATGATGAAAATAAAATAGTTATGACCAATAAAATATCATGAAATAATTAATGCTCTATTCCTGTCGTCTGTAACTCAAGTTTCACAAAGATATGTGTGTATCAGTTTATTGGACAATAAGAAAACATCGTCTTGCTTGACACGCACGAAACCTAAAAACCTAATAACCTTGTTCACATACATGTTTTTTTTATGTGTTTTTTTTTGGGGTTAATTTTTCATAGCAAAAAGATCATTGGTTAAGACTTTGGGTCGACGGTGGAACCGAGAACACCATCTAGCCTCTCTTTTAATCAGAATACACGTGTTTCCTTGTAGGAGCAGTAGCCATGGCTCAACAGGCTTCACAGGAGAACACCATCTGCAAGACAGAGTCACGTGCTTCTGAAGACAGGTGCACGTGTTGCTCACCGTCACTTTTCGGCGATTTCTCTCCCAGTCAGCAAAAGTGTTTGTTCCGTTGGAAATGTGATTTAGTATTCATCGATAAATGGATATAATGCATGACAACATCTATCTATCTCCACATGACTCACCAAAAAAAATTTTCTTCTTCAAAATGAGTCATTTGTGGGTCCCTACGTTGAAAGATACAGCGTATAAATTGTGTAGACTTAAGTTATTTCATCTGCTTAAATTAACAGTTAATTGAAAACCATTAGTACTAGTAAATTAATTTTTATTACTAAGAATGATATGTGAACCAATCTTAAGAAGTTTTGACTAACGAGTATCATGAAAAAAATATCAGTAACTGCTCATGTCTTTAATTAATTAACACCATTTCATAAATTAGACATATTAAGATAATAAATTCATTAATTTTTTTTATCATATAAATTATACTTCCATGACGCTGAAAAAGAAGCATTCTTTTTAAAAAGTCACTTTCGTGTTTTTTTTTTCCTTTTCAAAAATACCATAACATTTTTTGTAAATTTAAAATGCCACAAATTTGTATTTTTAACGCTTTTTAAACTTTACCAACTCTTACTTTTTAAAAAAATTTCTGGTAGTTTTGAAATTTCAGGATTTGCTAGTTAGATATAAAGTATAGAAATTTGCAGTTTAAGGAATTTCTCAAAAATACAGTTATATTTGAATATTCAAAAAATACTTCAAAATTTTAATAGAATTTTAAAATTGAATACTTTAATTTGAAAGCATATGTTAAATTTTCTGAATAGAAATTTTGGATATATCAATGTCTCTTCAATTCCTTTTCAAAAAAAAAAAATGTCTCTTCAATTAAGAAAATATGTTTATATAACTTGACAGTGAATATAATTTTGCTTCGACAAACAAACCTTTCGGTAAAAAAATCCTTATCTTGTAAACATGTCTATTTGACTCTTTCGAGTTGTTGATTGTTTTTTCTTATGTAATGAAGATTCGATCAATTATTGATATTTATGTTTGGAAGTTTGATTTATATTGTTTAGCAAAAAAAAAAAAAAAGTTTGATTTATAAAGCCCATTAGTTTTCTATAGGTCAACGATAAAATCATTATAATAATTTCTGTCCAACAATAATAGGAAAATCGATATATTAAATTATTCATAGCTTTACGAGTCTATACATCCCCAAATTCCAAACGTGAATAATAGATTCATGCATATACTGCAATAAATATAGATATATATGCCACTTTATTTAATTAGATGAACCTTGCGATTTAGAAGATTAATTTACTTAAGAAACTATGTTGATGGAGGAGTGTGGGCTTTAGCTGTCATCTTCATCATACTTCTCGAACTCGACGGTCCATGTCACGTGGCTACCATCTTCCTTAGGAGTAACGGTGGTGGTTACTTTGAGCGTCTTGTGTTTCTTCGAGATATAATAGCTGCTCAGGCTAAACGTAGTTGTTCTGTTCACCGGATCCTCAGCCTCGACAGCCACGTCAACTTTTCGTGAAACATAAGTATTAGGAAGTTTAATAGAGAGATATAAATTATATGATGAATCAATGAGATGTATGTAGAAAAGTTACCATTGTTTTCTACTAATGCGTCAATGAAAGCTTCAAACATGTCGTCCTCAGGTTTCTTAAGATCAAACTCAACAGATCTTCTCGTAGATGCGTTGATGGATAAATCTGGGCCGTTGATAACAGGGGAATTCTTCTTGAACTCGAGGGTGCATTTCACGTGGGTACTGATACCATGGTCATCGTCGTCTTCCATAGGAGTAATGTCGATGATTACTTTGAACGTCTCAAATTTCCTAAAGAGAAGAGAGTTGTGTACGTGTATCGTAGTATCTGTTTTGTGCTCCCACCGCAGTACAGTTTTTACTGAAACATAGAGATTAGGATTTTAATCGAAAAATATATGAATTAAGTGGTTAATCAATGAGATGTATATAATAATGCAGAAGAGTTACCATTGTTTTTCTCTTTTATTGCTTCCATGAAAGCTTGAAACAATTCCTCTGCCGGAGAGTTAACGTCAAACTCAATCGCAAACGTAGCTCCTTCTTGTGCCATTCTCTAATTAATATATATATATATATATTTTTTTTTAAGTTTATGCTGTGTGGGTTTGATTATAATCTTCTCAACGAAGGTGTTTATATAGAGAGTTTTATGACAATTATATTAACTAATTTTACCTAACCCCACTCATCTAACTTTTTCATTCTGTGGAATCTTTCTAAATTTAACTAAAAGTTTCAGCATTTGAATTTTGCTTTCACCCACTCAAGTAATTAATGTGGTACATGTGAGTAAATAAATTACGCGTACCAAATTAATTTCTTCCTAGTGTATATCAATTAACTTCATTAATCAAGCAAGTATCTTACGCAGTTAATTTTTTAAAATACATTATTAGAAAATATGACTACAAACTGATGTGAACCTTATGAATTTAAAACGGTTTTGACTAGTGAATGTTATGAAATAAATTTTAATATATATATATATAAGTACAAGTCACTCAACTTACATAAATTGAGCTACCTATAATTTAGTAACCCAATTTTTGATCGATCTAATTATTTCATGTTATAACGGTTAACTCGGATGGTAAAAAAGTAATATTTCAACATGATAAAACGTTAATTGTATAAATGATTATTAATAAAACAAAAATTCTTTAACTCGAACTAAGCTAAGTGTGTTAATTGAATCTTGTTCATTAATTTTGTTTTTAAAAATATGGGTATGAAGGAACCAAAAAGTGAGCAAAAGTGATTGTTCCGTTGGAGATAAGTGTTTCTGTAACTACATTCATCAACCTCTTTAACTAAAAATGGCAGTGTTTGAGGGTGTGAATCGTGATGCGTTTATGACTCACCAATTGTTTTTTTCTTCAAAGTGAGTATGCTTAATTAAAGCGAATTCCTACCTGGAAGATTATATAATTTTGCATACCTAATATATATCATCGGCGTAATTTAGCTGTTAAATCGAAATTATGTGCAATTGATTTCTAGTTACTTATTAAGAAAAAATGATTACGTGGATCAATGCGAATTGGCCATCTAATATATATAAGTTAATGTTCAAGTCACTCAAGTTACTCGAATAAACAATTTTAAATTGAATTACTAAAAGAATTACTCGTAACAAAAATAATTAATTAGTACAGTACAAAAAACAATTCCTAACAAAATTTAGTTTTTTTTTGGGGTTATTTGTTAATTAGATTAAATCCTAAATAGGAGCGTTTTACAAAAGATTTTAGAATTTACAGTAGAGCAATTACACAAAGTTCCTTTAAAACCAATTGCACATTAGATGGCGCGATCGTAAAGTCAATGTTGATGGAACCCAACAATTTTTAGTTTCACAAAGCTATACTTCATTATTAAAAAAGTGACTCAGAAAAATAGTTATAAATATTGAATTGAGTAAATAAATTTTCAAAACATATGTGAAATTGTCGAATATGAATTTTCACTAAGAAATTGATGATCCCCTTGGATAAAGGTTAGTACTGAAAAAGAATGCCAGATTTGTTATTACAAACCTTTTGCGCCTGATAGCTTTTTTTTCCCCCTTCTAAGAGGTATATGTATTTTACTGTATAGATTTACCATTGTTTTTCTCACGTCATGGAATTCTTATATTGGATATTTTCAATTTACTCTTGATAATTCATTTTGTACCAAATTAGTTAGGTTAAAATTTGCGTTGTCCGTTCAGCTTTTTTGGTTTAATCCATGTACTTTTTTTTGTATGTAATAGAGAATCTGAATTTCTTAATTTGAAAATGAGTTTCATATTCAAAATATTCAGTTACCCATTTAATAAAAAGTTGTCGATTTTTTTCTTATGTAATGAAGATTCACATTTTTTTTATAAGTCAATTAGTTCTTTTTTTTTGTCAACGATAAATCATTTGGCTAGGAGATTCCTTTTCCATAATTTTTTTTAGGGGCGAAGAACATGAGAATCTTGATTAAGCAATGAGTTGCATAATCCGCGTGTCTCATTATCCATCTAATGAATGTAATGCGACTTAACTTAGCACTTTGTAAAATATTATAATCATCGGTCCAACAAGAAGATATGTCAATCGATATATTATTCATAGCTTTACGAGTCTATACATCCCCAGATACTAGACGTTTAATTATTAGAGATTCTCGTGCATATACTGCAATAAACATAGATATGTAGATATGCATGCCACTTTATCTAGACATTTTTATATGAAGACGAACCTTGCAATTTAGAACATATTTATAGACGAAGAATCTCATCCATCATCTTGAAGAGATAAGCAGCTGTCTCGATGTATAAGAATGGGTCGGTGACGTCACCAGGAATCTTCTCGTACTCGAACGTCCATTTCACGTGGCTACGTTCTTCCTCAGGAGTAATAGCGACGGTTACTTTGAGCGTCTTGAAGTTTCTCATGACATCAGAGCCGATCACTTTCATCGCAGTTGTTCTATTATCCCAATCTTCATCCTCGATCTCAACCTCAGCTTTTAGCGGAACATATATACATATTAGGAAGTTTAATCGATCGAGAAATACGAATTAAATGATGAATCGTTGAGATTTGAGATGGATATATGTAATGTACGTAGAAGAGTTACCATTATGTCTTGATGCTTCTATGAAAGCATTAAACAATTCACGTGCCGGAGACTCAACGTAAAACTCAAAAGATCTTTTCGAAGCTGTGTTGATGGATAGATCTGGGCCGTGGATCTCATCATCGGGAGTCTTCTTCTCGTACTCGAGCCTGAATTTCACGTGGCTACCATCTTCGTTAGGAGTAACGGTGACTGTTATTTTGTAGGTCTTGAAGCTTCTCAAGATATCAGAGCTGATCACGTTTACCGTAGTTTCCATAGACGTCCAACTCACATGCTCAATCTCAAACATATCTTTTGTGGAAACATAGAAATTAGCGTTTTAATTTGTTTTTGAAATATAAAATAAATGATGAATCAATAAGATATATGTAATGCACGTAGAAGAGTTACCATCAACTTGTAATGCTTCCATGAAATCCTTAAACAATTGGACCGCCGGAAAGTTAAGGTCAAATTCAACAAGTCCAGGCGCCATATTCTCTAATTAATATATATATANAGAGTTTTATGTTGTGTGGGTTTGATTATAATCTTCTCAATGAAGGTGTTTATATATAGATAGTTTAATGTCAATTACATCAATTATGTTTACCTAGCCCCACCCACTTAAAATTTTCACCATGTGAATTCTTTCTAATTTTAACCAAAAGCGTCAGCATTTGAATTTTTTTTGATAAAAATGTTAATTTTATTACCAAGAAAAGGAACGTGAGGCTTACAAGAGCTAAGCTAGAGAACATGACTCACCAATTGTCTTTTTCTTCCAAGTGAGTATGTCTAGTATACATGACTTTGCTTCTACAAGCCTTTCAGTAAAAAAACCCTAGATTGTAAATATATCTATTTCACTCTATCGAGTTGTTGATTATTTTTCCTTATGTAATGAAGATTATATATATATTTTTTTGGGTTAACGATAGATCATTAAGTTTCGTAGCAAAAACAATAACTAATTTGGTAAGGCTAAGAGTTGCCTTCTCCATAATTTAGATTGTGGAGCTTTTAAAGTTTTTTCAGCCACCGAATCTTCCTGCTTCATGCTCTGTAATTTACTCTGTAAATTCCGTTTTTGATAATATAATTCACATCTGATCAAAGAAAAAAAAAACAATACCAATGTCCTAAACAGTTAACACCATTTCATACATTTTGTTGGTATTTATGACAATTATAATAATTATTATCAAGTAACTCCACCTATCTAACTTTTTCAGGCAGTGAAATATTTCTATATTTAACCAAAAGGATCAGCATTTGAATTTTGCTTTCACATACTAAAGTAATTAATGTGGTAAATCGGAGTAAATAAATTATGCATACCAAATTGATTTTATCTCCCTAAAAAGTTTGTTACGAAACTGAATTTCCTTTATTACTTGTTTTGGAAAGGGATGTAGATATATGATTATATGTAGTAAAGGGATGTAGATATATGATTATATGTTGTAAGATTTGTGAGTCAATAATAGGAGTTAGCAAGTGATTATCTTCTGTTGGAAACGAGAGTTTGTGTTAATCAATCTCACTATAAATGGCAATAATTCACGAGGGTTTGGTAAATCGTTTCGTGACAACTTTTATCTATCTCCACTTCATGACTCACCAATATAAAATGTGCATATTTAGATTAGTTCAGCTGCTTAATTTAGCAACTAATGAAACCTACATATGTAATCGATTGTTTCTGTTTTGATGGAATAATAGTACCATGAAAGAATTAATATCAGTAACCTCTCAAGTCACTCGATTACGAACCAATCTGAATTTCTACCATTGAACACCATCTTATACGCTACAAATAACAAAGTAATTAACCTATTATTTAACATTTAACCAAAAAAAAAGAGTAATTAAGCTATTTATATTTTCATAGAGATATTATATTTGTTTGACGCTAAAAAGAAAAAGTCATTCTTTAAAAAAAGCTATTGTTGTATCGTTTTTTTAAAGTACCATAAATTTTATAGATATACCAAATGTTTGTGTATTTTGAACCCTTATTAAACTTTTATCAACTCTTACTAATATAAACTTATTGATGTAGTTTTGAAAAATTAGGAGTTTGTTGGTACGTAGTTTTGGATATTAAGCATACAAATTGGCAGTTTAAGGAATTTCTATAAAAACTTAATTATTATGTTTGATTATTAAAGTAATCCTTCAAAAATCTATAGAAATGTTAAATTGAATAGTTTACTTTGATCAAAACTAAGTTATAGTTTTCGATTAAAGTATGAATAGTTTTCTAGTATACATGACTTTACTTAAGAAAGATTGTAAATATATCTATTTCACTCTATGGAGTTGTTGATTATTTTTCCTTATGTAATGAAGAATTGAAGATTCTCAATTCTTATATATTTTTTTGGGTTAACGATAAATCATTAAGTTTCGAAGCAAAAACAACAACTAATTTGGTTATACTGAGAGTTGCCTTCTCCATTTTTAGGTAGAAGAGAACATGAAAGTCTTAATTAAGCAATGAGTTGCATAATCCGTGTGTCTCATTTTCCATCTAATGAAATGCGGATTAACTTAGCTAGCCCTTTTTGTGAAATATTATAATCATCGGTCCAACAATAAGATGTCAATCGATATATTATTCATATATAGCTTAACGAGTCTATACATCCCCAAATGCGACACATTTATAATGTATTACCATTCCATACATTACATTTAACAAAAAATCCTGCTACATTAAGGGTCGTTATCCCATAAAAATACTAACAAAAAAAATAATTTATTATTTTTTATCATAAAAAATTATACTTTAGTTTAAATTAAACTACTAATCGAAATTTATTTTTAAATGAGTGAAATAAAAATTTGATGGTCTCTTTTATTACTAAAAAGGTATGTGCACAATTAGCGAGTTGCTAGTATAAGTATTTTAGTCTCCGATTTGAAGGTCGAAATTTTTCCATTATTTCTTTTGTAATGGAGATTTGTTAATCTTGTATTGAATCTTTTCAATTATTTGAGATAAACCACTTAGTTTCTTAACAAAAATAACAACCAAATTGGTCAAGTTATGAATTGCCTTGTACATGTCTCTTTTTTATTTTATACTATGTTGTAATGGAAAATCGAAGATACTTAATTAATCAGTGAGTTGCATAATCCACATGTCTCAATTATCCATTTAATCAAATGTAGATTAAATTAACCCTTCAATGACATTGTTATAATAATCATGGATCCAACAATAATATGAAAACGATATATTATTCATCTTGAAAGCTTTACGAGTTTATACAGCCCAAAATGCCAAACATAATAAAGATACTGCAATAAACGTAAAAATTTATATAGGTACCAATTTCATTTAAGTTGTTCAATTATTCAATATAAAGACGAACCTTTTGATTTAGTTAAGCTTTAAGTTCCTCATCCATCTCCTTGAGGTAATTGAGAATGTCGCTGATCAACTGTGGATCACCAATGTCTTGGCGAATCTTCTCGTATGCGAAAGTCCAAACCACGCGGTCAGTGACCGTGATGGTCGCTACGACTGTCTTGTAGCAATCCGAGGTCAGACAGTCACTCATTCGGAACATCACTGTCTTCTTCTCCGTGTTAGCCTCCATCCTGTCCATAGCTACGGTGAAACATAGCAATTAATTAATGATTTTGATCGATGTTGAAGAATGAAATGGGGAACTTAATTAATTACTTACCAAATTTTGTGAAAAAAGTCATAATTAACTTCTTATAGAATTTGTCCGCCGGAGACGTAATGTCAAGCACCCCAGAAGAAGACCCGCGTAGTGCCATTTTCTCTACGTTTTTTTTTTTTAATAATAAGTATATGTTTTGTGGATTTGATTGTAATCCTTTCGATGAAGGTGTTTATATAGAGAGAGTTTAATGAACATTGCATCAAATAGTTTTACCTAACCCCACCCATCTAACCTTATATTTTTAACCACATCGAATCTTCAGAAATTTGTAATTTACACTTAATCCACTCAGTTAATTCATATGGCACATGAGAAAATAAATAAACTGTACATACCAAATTTGATATCACCTGGCTAATATATAAATTAACTCTAACCAAGCGAAATAATCTACGTCGTAACTGATTATCTTTATTCTTTAACTACATTTTTCAAATGAAAACATTGCTATATAAACCTTTTGGTCCAAAAGACCTTGCATATTTTCGAAATACCACAAACTTGGATTTTGTTTTTTGAACTCTTATTAAATTTTACCAACTCTTAAATTTTTTGCATTTTGTTGGTATTTATGAAAAATTACATTAATTAATTTTACCTAACCCCACCCATCTAAATGTTTCACTCTGTGGAATCTTTCTAAATTTAGTCAAAAGCTTCAACATTTGAATTTTGCTTCCACCAACTCAAGTAATTAATGTGGTAAATCGGAGTAAATAAATTGTACATACCAAATTGATTTCATTTGCCTAGTTTATCAATTTACTCCATTAATCAAGCAAGTAATTTATACAATTGATTTTTAAAATACATTATTAAAAAAAATATGACTGTAAACCAATGTGAACGACATTATGAATTAAAAATGGTTTTGACTAGTGAATTTTATGAAATAAATTTCTGCCTAGTGTATCAATTAACTCTAATCAAGCAAGTGTTTTACAAAAATGGTTTTATTCAGGAGTGAGCTCACTCTGGTTTTTGGTTCTTAAGTCTAGGAATTCTAGGAATCAATCCAAAGTTATAGTTTTCGAATAAATGTTTTGGATAATTATAGCTAGTACTAAATATCAATGTCTCTTTTATTAAAAAAGTATGAATAATATTCTAGTATATACATGACTTTGCTTCTACAAGCCTTTCCATAAAAAAATTCTCGCTTGTAAATATCTCTATCGAGTTGTTGATTATTTTTCCTTATGTAATGAAGATTAATATCAGTTCTTTATACATAAGTCAGTTAGTTTATTTTTGGGTCAATAATAAATCATTTAGTTTCTCAGCAAAATAACAACTAATTTGTTTAGGCTAAGAGTTGCCTTCTTCATAATATATTTTTTCAGGTAGAAGATAATCTTAACTAAGTAATGAATTGCATAACCCGCGTGTCTCAATTACACATTTAACGAAATACGGATTAACTTAGCCTTTTTGTAAATTATTATTATAATCATCGCGGTCCGACAAAATATTCCAATCGATATATTATTCATAGCTTTACGACAAGTCTATACATACCCAAATGCGAAACGTTTATATATAAGAGATTCGTGCATATACTGCAATATACATAGATATATAGATATGCATGCCACTTTATTTGGACGTTTTTATATGTAGACGTACGAACCTTGCAATTTAGAACATATTTATATGAGAAACTTAACATATATCATCTGGAGGAGATAATTAGCATTTATAAGGATAATCTTCTCGACGATGTCATCGGTAATCTTCTCAAACTCGACGGTCCATATCACGTGGCTACCCTCACCGCCTTCCCTATGAGTAATGGCGGTGGTTGCTTTGAGCGTCTTGTAGTTCCTCATGATATCAGAGTCCAATCACTTTTATCATAGTTTTCCTGTTCTCCCAATCCTCAGCCTCGATCTCAAACTCAGCTTTTAGTGAAACATAGAAATTAGGGGTTTAATCGAGAAATACGAATTAAATGATGAATCAGTGAGATATATATGTAATGTAGAAGCATCTCTTAATGATTCCATGAAAGCTTTAAACAATTCGTTTGCCGGAGACTTGACGTCAAACTCAACCGTAGCTCCATTTAGTGCCATTCTCTAATTAATTTTTTTTTTTAAGTTTATGCTGTGTGGGTTTGATTATAATCTTCTCAATGAAGGTGTTTATATATAGATAGTTTTAATGACAATTACATGAATTATTTTTTACCTAATCCCACCCACTTAACCTTTTTCACTAGCTATGTGAAACCTTTCTAAATTTAACTATAAGCAATTTTGCTTTCACCAACTCAACTAATTATTGTGGTATAATGGAAGTAAATAAATTGTGCAAACTAAATTGATTTCATCTGCCTAGTATATCAATTAACTCTAATCAAGCAAGTGTTTGACGTTATTGATTTTTTTTTTTAAAATATATTCTTAGGAAAATATATTATTATCTGATGTGAACGTTATGAATTTTAAAATGGTTTTGACTAGTGAATGTTATAAAATAAATTTCAATATATGCACAAGTCACTCAACTTACATAACTGGATCAGATACCAATAGTTTAGCAGCCCGGGTTTTGATCATTTTATTTTCAATACAAAAATCCCTAATTGTATAAAAGAATTAATAATATAACAAAAATCTTTAATTTGATCTAAGTAAAGTGTGCTACGTAATTAAATTTTATTTATCACCTTTTTTTAATATACATATATATGATATGAGAGAACTGATGAGTGGGCAAAACAAATGGTTGTTTTGCTGGAGATGAGAGTTGGTGTAACTGTGTTCATTAATCTCTCTTTTAACTAAAATTGGCAGTACTTGAGGTGTGAATTAATGTGATGCGTTCATGACTCACCAATTAATGTCTTTTTTTCATCAAAGTGGATATGTTAAACTGAAACGAATTCCTTGATAATTCATTTCGTTTCTTAACAAAATTAGCAACTAACTTCGGTAGATTAAAATTTGCTTTGTCCATATTTTTTTTTTCTTCTGTATTAATTTAGTGGAGAATGGAAATTTCTTAATAAAAAGAATGAGTTACATATTCATCATATCTCAGTTACCCATTAATTAATAAAACGTACATTATTTGAGCCCTCCTATTAGAATCGCCGATGCAACAACGAATAAACCTTTCGGCTTTCGGTCCATAAACCCTAGCTTGTAAATATCTCTATTTGACCCTCTCGAGTTATTGCTTTTCTTATGAATTGAAAATTCTCAAATTCTTAAATTTTTATTTTGACTTATTTTTGATAGTCACTTAGTTTTGCTAGTTGTTGAATCGGTGATAAATTATTTAGTTTCTCAGCAATATAGCAATTAACTTAGTTAGGTTAAAGAGTTGATTTCTACATGATTTTTGAAAATCTTAATTAATCAATGACTTGAATATATAATACTTGTGTCTCAATTACATATTTAATGAAATACGGATTAAATTAGCCTTTTTGTGAAATAATATAATCATCGGTTCAACAATAATATGCAAATTATATTATTCATATAGAGCTTTATGAGGTCCGTACATCCTCAAATGCCAAACGTTATAATAGATTCATGCATATACTGCAACAAACATATATATATAAATAGAGATATGTGCCACTTTATTTAGAGTCTTCTATATGTAGCTGACCCTTGCAATTTAGTTCAGATTTGTTTTCAGAAGCTTGGAACGCGAACCAAACATGAATCTTTCGATTCTTTTGGTTCTCATGCTCGTCAAATTATCGTAACAGAAAATCATCGATCACATCACGGAGATAATTAGCTATGTTGATGGATAAATCTGGGCCGTCGATGTCGTCGGAAATCTTCTCGAACTCGACGGTCAGTTTCACGTGGCTACCGTCGCCGTCTTCCTTAGGAGTAACGGTGGTGGTTACTTTGAGTGTCTTGAAGATACTCATCAAGTAGATATAAGAGCTGGTCAGTCTAAACGTAGTTGTCCTATTCACCAAATCCTCAGCCTCAATCTCCACCTTATCTTTTGGTGAAACATAGAAATTTGGATTTTAATAGAGACATATGAATTAAATGAGATGTATGTAATGTAGAAGAGTTACCATCATCTTTTAATGCTTCCATGAAAGCTTCAAAGCATTCTTGGGCCGGAGACTCAACGTCAATGGAGTCGATTTCAGAAGATTTTAGACGAAGATCCTGATCGATCTCCTGGTGAGACTTAATGTCAAGCCCCCAAGAAGAAGTTCCATCTAGTGCCATTTTCTGATTTGTTTTTTTTTTTTTTTTTTTTAATTAGGATATGTTTTGTGGGTTTGAGTATTGATCCTTTCTATGAATATGTTTATATATAGAGAGCTTTATGAAATTTGCATTAGCTGTTTTCACCTAACCCCACCCATCTAATTAATTTTGCTTTTTACCACCATATCATATCTTTCTAAGTATAACCAAAAGCTCTCAGCAATATTTACAATTTACTTAATTAATTCCACTCAGTTAATTCATGTGGCACATGGAATAATAAACCAGTTGTACATACCATAATTGATACCGCTTACCAGTAATGCATCAATTAACTCTAACTAAGCGAAGTAATTTACTAAACTCTAAATATTGCGTAATAGCATCAATTAACACCATAATTGATATCGCTTACCAGTAATGCATCAATTAACACCATCGTACGTACCTTATTAATAACCACTAAACTCTAAATATTGCGTAATAGCGAGATTGCTCTTTATCAATATGGTTTCGATCGATTAGTGGTTATTAATAAGGTACTTTAACAGATCAACTTAATTGAAATAGTTAACTATTGAAATAATTGTTTAAAAACATTTTTACCACTGTAAAAAAAAATATAGAAAAAGTTAACCTGTAACTAAAAAAATAATAAAAATTATATCATTAAATGGAGATAAACTGAAAACAGACAAATTAAGGTGTAGGTTTTCTCGAATACACACAAGACATCTTGTGAGCTACCTAGTGTTGTTTTAGAGTTTTTTTCCTTTGGAAAGTTTCTAGGGTTTTTGATTTGTTTATTTGATTTCTTTTCATGATGAGTCAACTAGTTTTGGTTAGAAATAGAGTGTATAGATGGGTAGACATATATTGGTAAAGGGATATAAATATATATATAGTGAGTTAGCAAAAGTGATTATTCTCCAACAGAGATGAGAGTTTGTGTTCATCCAATCTCTTTACTATTAATGGCAATATACATGAGTTTTGCCGAATCGTTTATGACAAATCTAACCAAACGTCATGACTCCCCAAAAGTTTGGTTTCTTTCAAGATGAGTCAGTTGTGGGGTCCCTACGTTGAACAATATAAAAAATGTGCAGATTTTCAAAATACATTCATGGTAGTTTTGGGATGTTAGGATTTGTTGGTAGTTATGCTTATGGATATAAATTATGTGCAAATTGGTAACTTACGGAAATTTTCAAAAATACAATTATACTTGATTATTCAAAAAAATTATTCAAAAAAAGGCTATATAAATATTAAATGGAATACTTTATTTTCAAATCATATGCTAAAATTGTTGAATAATTTTTTTGGATAATAGGTATTCCTTTTTTGGATAATAGCTATTACTTTTTTTTATCGAAAGATAATAGCTATTACTAAATATCAATATCTCTTCGGTAAAAGGTATGTATATTTTGCCAGTATACCAAACTTTGGTTCTACAAGCCTTTCTGTCCAAAAACCCTAGCTTGGAAAAAAAAAGACAATCTTATGAATTTAAGAATCTCAATTCTTTTTTCTTTTTCTTTTGATTGGTCACTTAGTTTGTTTAATTTTTTTTATCAATGATAAATCATTTAGTTTCTCAGCAAAAAAACAATTAGATTAGCTTTTTTTTTTTTTTTTTTTTTTTTTTTTNTTTTTTTTTTTTTTTTTTTTTTTTTGTGCAACAAACAATTAGATTAGCTAGGTTAATAGTTTCAGATCAAATTTCTTCCACATGATTTTTGAGAATCTTAATTAGTCAATGAGTTGCATATATAATCCTTGTGTCTCAGTTACCTATTTAACGCAATGCGGATTATATTAGCATTTAATTTTTGTTCAATATTATATACAGTCATCGGTCCAACAATAATATGTAAACCGATACATTTATTCATATATAGCTTTTACGAGGTCCATATATACATTCCCAAATGCCAAACGTTATAAGAGATTTCATGCATATAACTGCAACAAACATAGATATATAAATAGAGATATGTGCCACTTTGTTTAGAGTGTTTTATATGTAGCTGACCCTTGCATGCAATTTAGATAAGATTTGCTTTCAGAAGCTTGTCACCGATCATCTCACGGAGATATTTAGCTATGTATTTGTTCCAGTATGATCTTGCCCTATCGGTAATCTTCTCGGACTCGATAGTCCAAGCCACGTGGCTACCGTCACCGTCTTCCTTAGGAGTAATGGTGGTGGTTACTTTGAGCGTCTTGTAGTGCCTCATCAAGATATGAGAGCTCTTCATCCTCATCGTAGTTGTCCTATTCACCAAATCATCAGCCTCAATCTCCACCTGAGCATATGCTGAAACATAGAAATTTGGGTTTTAATCGAGACATATGAATTAAATGAGATGTATGTAATGTAGAAGAGTTACCATCATCTGTTAATGCTTCCATGAAAGCTTCAAAGCATTCTTGGGCCGGAGACTCAACGTCAATGTAGTTGCTCTTCAAAGATTTTAGAACAAGTTGCCTATGGTTGTACTTGAAGTAACTGTCGAGAATGTTGCCGATCCGCGCTGGATCTCCGATGTCATCGCGAATCTTCTCGAAATCGATGGTCCACGCCACGAGGCTACCTTTCCCGTCTTCTCTAGGAGTGACAGTGAAGGTTGTTTCGACCGTCTTGTAGCTTTCCGAGATTAGTTTTCCACGTAGTTCCATCTTCACTTTTCTTTCCTCCAGTTCCTTTAACTCGAACTTGATCTCCGACATACATCCTTCTACGTTAAATGATTTACCTATATGGACAAAAAACGGGTTACTTATTTTGTCGGTGAGATATTCAAAGAATCCGTCCGCCGGAGACTTAATGATAAGGTCCCCAAAATAAGATCCGTTTAGCGCCATTCTCTCTACTTTTTTTTTTCTTTAATAAGTACTAGTGTATGTTTTGTGGGTTTGATAATTATCCTTTCGATGAAGGTGTTTATATAGAGAGAGTCTGATGATCATTACATTCACTAGTTTTACCTAACCCCACCCAGCTAAGCTTTTTTTTCTTCACCATATCTAATCTTTCTAAATATAACTAAAAGCTTTAAGAACTTACAATTTACTTCACCGACTCAATCTTTCTAAATTTTTTTCGTTTTAAGTTTATGTTGTGTGGGTTTGATTATAATCTTCTCAATGAAGGTGTTTATATATAGATAGTTTAATGACAATTACATTAGTTATTTTTACCTAGCCCCACACTTAACTTTTTTCGCTATGTGAAATCTTTCTAATTTTTTATCTGTTTAATTTCAATACAAAGATTCCTAATTGTATAAAAGAATTAATAATATAACAAAAAAAATCTTTAACTCGATCTAAGCAAAGTGTGTTCCGTAGTCGAATTTTATTTATCACCTTTTTTTAATTATACATATATATGGATATGAGAAAACCGATGAGTGGGCAAAACAATAATGAGAGTTTAATTTGTGTAATTGTGTTCATTAATCTCTTTAACTAAAAATGGCAGTACTTGAGGTGTGAATTAATGTGATGCGTTCATGACTCACCAATTGTCCTTTTTTCTTCAAAGTGGAGATGTTAAACTAAAGCGAATTCCTTAATAATTCATTTCATTTCTTAACAAAACTAATTAACAACCAAATTCGCTAGGTTAAAATTTGCTTTGTCCATATGTGTTTTTCTTTTGTATGCAGTGGAGAATGGAAATTTCCTAATAAAAAGAATGAGTTGCATATTCAACATATCTTAGTAACCCATTTAATAAAACGTAGATTATTTGAGACCTTCTACTAGAATCGCCGATACTATTCAATAATATGAATTTTTCATCACAACATTAATCTATTTCCACTTCATGACTCACCAAAAGTTTGTTTTCTTCAAAATAAATCAGTTGCGGATCCCTATAGGCTGAATAATATATAAAGGTTGCATACTTTATATATATATATATATATATATATATATTTATTTAAACTTACTTATTTATTTCATCTCCTTTGTTTAGCAACTAATTTTAACAATACGTAACTGATTGCATTCTATTACTAGAAATTATTATGTAAACACATGTAATGTCATGCTCCCCAGAAGAAGTTCCATCTAATGCCATTCTCTGAATTTTTTTTTTTTTTTTTTGAAGTACATGTTTTGCAGGTTAATTTTATTATTATCATTTCGATGAAGGTCTTTACATAGAAAGCTTTATGAAATTTGCATTAACTGTTTTCACCTAACCCCATCCATCTAATTTTTTTACCATATCGAATGTTTCCTAGTAACCAAAACTTTCAGCAATATTTACAATTTATTCAACCCCACTCAGTTAATTCATGGAAACATAAATCAATTGTACATCCAAATTCATATCGCCGTAATGCATCGATTAACTATATTTTTCTGAAACTAAAAAGAAGTAGGCATTCTTTTTCAACAAAAAAAAAAAAAGAAAACAATTTTCGTATTGTTTTAAAAAATACCAAAACCTTCAAGATTTTCAAAATAATTTCCCGGTATAGTTTTGGGATTTTAGGATTCATTGTTGGTAGTTTTGGATATAAACCGTGTGCAAATTGGCAGCTTACAGAATTTTTTTCAAAAATACAATTATACTTGATTATTCGACAAGGCTATATAATTAAATCTTAAATTGAATACTTAATTTTCAAATCATATGCTAAAATTGTTGAATAAAATTTTGGATAATATGTAGTCCTTTTTTTGGATAATAGCTATAATTATTTTTATCGAAAGATACAATTGCTATTACTAAATATCAATATCTCTTTGATAGAAAGGTACGTATAGTTCTACAAGCCTTTCTGCCCAAAAATCATAGCTTGGGAAAAAAAAAAGAGACAATCTTATAAATTTAAGATTCTCAATTCTTATATTTTTATTTGTTTTGATAAATCACTTAGTTTTGTTTACTTTTCGGATCAATTATTTTGGATCAGTTATAAATCATTTAGTTTATCAGCAAAAAAAAACAATTAAACTAGCTAGGTTAATAGTTGCCGATCAGTTTCCTTCTACATGATTTTTGAGAATCTTAATTAATCAATGAGTTGCATATATAATCCTTGTGTCTCAGTTACCTATTTAACGAAATGCGGATTAAATTAGCATTTTTGTCAAATATTACAATAATATGTAAATCGATATATTTATTCATATATAGGTTTTAGGTCCATACATTCCCAAATGCCAAACGTTAATAATAGATTCATGCATATAACTGCAACAAACATAGATATATAAATAGAAATATGTGCCACTTTATTTAGAGTGTTCTATATGTAGCTGAGCCTTGCAATTTAGATAAGATTTGCTTCCAGAAGCTTCTCACCGATCATCTCACGGATATAAATACCTACGTATATGTTCATGGATATGCTTGCCTCGTCGGAAATCTTCTCGGACTCGATGGTCCACGCCACGTGGCTACCGTCACCGTCTTCTTTAGGAGTAATGGTGGTGGTTACTTTAATCGTCTTGTAGTGCCTCATCAAGAAACCTCCCTTCATCATCATTGTAATTGTTCTATTCTCCAAATTATCCTCAGTAGCCACTATCTCCACCTTAGATTGTGCTGAAACATAGAAATTAGGCTTTTTATATATATATATATATGAATTAAATGAGATGTATGTAATGTAGAACTAGAAGAGTTACCATCATCTTGAAATGCTTCCACGAAAACTTTAAAGCATTCTTCGGCCGGAGACTCAACGTCAATGGATTTGCCCTCCAAAGATTTTATAAAAAGTTTCTTATCGGTGTGGTTGATGTAATTGACGAGAATGTTGCCGATCCACGCTGGATCTTCGATGCCATCGCGAATCTTCTCGTACTCGATGGTCCAGGCGACGTGGCTACCTTTCCCGTCTTCCTTAGGAGTGACAGTGAAGGTTGCTTTGAACGTCTTGTAGCTTTCCGAGATAACATCTCCACGTAGTTCCATCGTCACTTTTCTTTCCTCCAGTTCCTTCAACTCTAGCTTGATCTTCGACATATATCCTACGTATAGCAATTATTAAGGGTTTTGATCGATGATCAAGAAATATGAACGAAATGTGGAATTATTAAGAGTTGAATGATTTACCTATAACGAGAAAAACTGGTTTAATTAATTTCTTGGTGAAATATTCAAAGAATCCGTCCGCCGGAGACTTAATGTTAAGGTCCCCAGAAGAAGATCCGTTTAGTGCCATTCTCTCAACTTTTTTTCTATTTTTAGTAAGTACTATATGTTTTGTGGGTTTGACCATTATCCTTTCGATGAAGGTGTTTATATAGAGAGAGTTTGATGAACATTGCATTCACTAGTTTTACCTAACCCCACCCATCTAAACTTTTTTTTTTTCACCATATCGAATCTTTCTAAATATAACAAAAAGCTTGAAGAACTTACAATTTACTTCACCGACTCAATTAATTCATATGACACATGAGAAAATAAATAAATTGTAGATACCAAATTTGATATCACTTGGCTAATGTATCAATTAATTCTAACCAAGCGAAGTAATTAATTTACGTCGTAACTGATTATCCTTTACTATGTTTTTTAAATGAAAATGTAACAATATTATTCATCTTGAAAGTCAAACAAGTTTATACACCCCCAAATTGCCGAAAGTAATAAAAGACACTGCAATAAACGTAAGCTCTTATTTAGGCTCCATTTCATTTAAGTTTTTTTCATTATAGCCTATGTGATTTGATGAAATGAAGATGGTTTTTGACTAAAGAGTATCATGAAATAAATATTACCAATCTTAATTGAAGTTACTTTAACAATACCAATGTCCTTAACACCATTTCATACATTGAAAATATAACATAAAAATTGTAATTAAGTTTTATAAATTGTGTCAGACGTCCATCATATAAACTTTATTTGACTGAATCTCGAAAGAAGTAGGTATTCTTAAAATAAATAAAAACCAATTTTGTAATTGTTTTCAGAAATAACATACTTTTCATATTTTCAAATACCACAAATTGGATTTTTTGAATGCTTATTAAACTTTTACAAATCTCTTACTAATTTACAATTAAGGTAGTTTTACATTTTTAGCATTTTGTTGGTATTTATGACAATTACAATAATTTTTTTACATAACCCCACATATCTAACTTTTTCACTCTGTGGAATATTTCTAAATTTAACCAAAAGGATCAGCATTTGAATTTTGCTTTTACCTACTCAAGTAATTAATGTGGTAAGTCGGAGTAAATAAATTATGCATACCAAGTTGATTTCATCTGCCTAGTTTATTAATTAACTCCATTAATCAAGCACATATTTTACACAAATGTGGTACATATAAATAAATAAATTTTGCAAACCAAATTAAATTCATCTGCCTAGTGTATCAATTAACTCTAATCAAGCAAGGCTTTTACATAATTGATTTTTTTGGTTTAAATATATTATTGTCTAATACATTATGAATTTTCAATGGTTTTGACTAGTGAATGTTAAAAAATAAATATCAATGTATGAAAAAGTCACTCAACTTAAATAAATTGAGGTACCTATAATTTAGCAACCCGATATTTGATATGTGTATATGCTCAATGCAAAAATCCCTTAAATGTATAAAAGAATTAATAATATAATCAACAAAAACTCGAAGTAAGCAAAGTGTGTTACATAATTGAATTTTTTATCACTTTTTTTAATGTACATATATATGAGTATGAGAGAACCGACAAGTGAGCAAAAGTTATTGTTCTGCTGGAGATGAGAGTTTGTGTAATTGTGTTCATTAATCTCTTAAACTAAAAATGGCAATGCTTGATGGTGTGAATTGTGATGCGTTTATGACTCACCAATTCACTATCTAATAAGAAAAAGTGAATAGTCTCTTTGGATTTACCGAAAACTTAATTTCCTAATAATAACCTTTTGGTCCGAAAGCCTTTGTAGGTATATGTATTTTATTGTCTAGAGAATTGTCCATTGTTTTTTTTTTTTTATGTCATGGAGATTCTTAATTCTTATATTTTGTATATTCAATTTATTCTTGATTATTCATTTCGTTTCTTAACAAACTTACAATCGAATTGAATAGGTTAATTAAGAGTTGCCTTTTATTTTATTTTGTATGTAATGGTAGAGAATCAGAGCTTCTTACTTTGACAGACTAACTTCATTACCCAATCTTAGCCCCTTTATCTGAATCGTCGATACGTACAATAAAAGGCAAATCGATATATTAATTATGCATCTTAAAAGATTTATGAGTAAATACATCTTAAACGGAAATCATTTTATAAAATGATAAATATTTGCATATACTGCACTAAGCGTATAGATATATAACTATAAGGTTCCACATAATTTGTTTAACTTGTTAGATATTCTAATCAGATTTATTGATTCAAAGATTATTCTAATCAGATTTAACAAGATTCTCATCCATCTCCATAAAGCACCTGAGACAAGTCTCGATGATGTAGTGTGGGTCGTCCATGTCACTGCGGGTCTTCTCGAACTCGACAGTCCATTCTGCTTCGGCTCCTTCACCATCTTCCTTAGCAATGATAGTCATGGTTCCTTCGAGCTTCTTGTAGCAATCCGGGTTTTGCCACGCCAAGTCACCGGTGACGGTTGCTTTGACTGAATTGTACCACTTTTTCGAGATCTTAAAGCCGGTCACTTTTAACCTAGTCCTTTTCTTGTCCGTACCCACCTGGTCCATCTCCATCTCGGCTTTGGTGAAACAAAGAAAATCGGGTTTAATTATAATCAAGAAATATGAATTGAATGATTAAAATCTATGAGATGTATGTGATGTAGAAGAGTTGATTACCATTGCCTTCATAAGGGAAATTTATCTTCTCCATATAAGCTTGAAAGAATTTGGATGCCGGAGACTTAACGTCAAACTTAACAGAAGAAGTTTCAGTTGGTGCCATTTCTCTAATTAGCGTTCTCTTTTTCTTTTTAAGTATATGTGTTGTGTCATGTGTGGGTTTGATAATAGTCTTCTCAATGAAGGTGTTTATATAGAGAGAGTATTTTTTACATTATTCATTTTTTATATAAAAAATACATTTTATTAAAAAAACTGTGACCATTAACCGATATAAGGCTGATAAATTTACAATGGTTTTGACTAATGAATTGTAAAATAAAAATCAATAGATGCACAATTCTATCACTTAACCACTGCACTTAATTAACTTACACAAACTGAGCGACCTATAATTGCTAAAAAGGTTTAGCAACTTAAAGTTAAATACGTCTATTTTTTTTTTAATATATCTAGCGATTAACACAATTAACAACACAAAAACCCTTAACTGTAAAATTTTAAATATACTTTTAACGTGAAATAACCAAAGCGTGTCACGTAATTGATTCTTCATCTTACCCTTTTGAGAAAAAGGTAAGACTATGAGAGAAGAGATGAAAACTTAGTGAAACTAAATTTAATTCAGCAAATGCTTAAAGTCACTCAACTACTCCAAATTTCTTCAGCATATAACCTGAAGAAAATTCAAACAAAATTTAAAAACCCTAGCTAGCTAGCTAGCTCGCACTCATTAAAAAACTAACTGATTTCATGCATGTGCCTAATATACCACTAATATAGCAATTAAATTTCAATCAGCTATGCATGTATTTACATAGTTGATGCTTTTATGCTTTTGAGTACATTATTAGAATAATATGATTATCAACCGATGTAAACGTGATGAATTTTAAATGATTTTGACTAATGAGTATATATTTATGCTATAAAAGGGATTCTAGAGATGATGATAAATAAATTTAGTATATGGCTTGTGAGTCAGTAATAGTGAGTCAGCAAAAGTGATTATTCTTCCGTTGAAAATGAGAGTTAGTGTTCACCAATTTCTTAACTCAAAATGGCAATGTATGAGTGTGTACGTGAATTGTTTTTTTCTTTTTGAGAAAGGTTTTCAATCGTAGTGAATTGTTCATGACAACATCTGTCTATTTCTACTTCATGACTCACTAAATGTCATTATTTTGTTCAAGATGAGTCTATTAAATTAAAGCGGATACCTACGTGGAAGAACATATAACCTTGCAGAAAAGTTATTTTCATCTGCTTAATTTAGCAAGTAACGCAAACCATACGCAATTGATTCCTATTTATTACTTTTCAAAAATAAAAATATGATTATGGTTTATCAAAAAAAAACTGTTTATTAAAAAAAATTGATCATGTAGACCAAGGAGTATTTGATGAAATTAAAGTGGTTTTAAGAAATGAATACCATCAAATAAATACTCAAGTCACTTAACTTAATCGAATAAACCAAGTTTAATTTCGAATACATAACATCAAAAATTGAGTGACATAAGCTATATTTAGAATTTTAGTAAAGACTACATTAAATTGAGCAACTTGATTTTCATAACATATGCTAAGCAGTAAAGGTTTTCGAATATGCATTTTTATTAATAATAAGAAAAAAATTGGTAGTCTCTTGGATAAAAGTAATTACCGAAAGAGTATATCTTCTGATTTGCTAATAATAACATTTTGGTCCGAAAACCATTGTAGGTCTTTAACCAAAAAAAAGAAAAAGAACCATAGGTATTGTACTGTTTAAGAGTTGTCCATTGTTTTTTTTAATGTCATGGAGATTCTTAATTCTTATATTTTATATTTCAATCTTTTCTGATAACTCATTTCGTTTCTTAACAAAACTAACGACTAAATTGGATAGGTTAAGAGTTGCCTTGTCCATGTATGTGTGTGTACGTTTTGCATGTATTGGTGGAGAATCGGATTTTCTTACTTAAACAATGAGTTACACAATCCAAATATCTCAGTAACCCATTAATTTAATTAAACATGGATTCATTTAGCCCCTACATTAGAATCGTCGATACAACAATAATATGCATGGAAATCGATATATTATTATGTATCTTGAAAGCTTTATGAGTAACCATTATTGAATATAACTAGTTCATATATATGCTTCAATGAGCATAGATATTTAACTATATAAATATTTGTAATTTGTTTAATACTTCAGATAATTCTATTGAAATTATTTAATTATAAGATACTCATCCAGCTCCATAAAGAACTCGATAAAAGTCTTCATGATGGATTTTGGGTCTTCGTCGTCAGGGCGGGTCTTCTCGTACTCCACGGTCCATGTCGCACGGCCAGTGTCATTGCTTTCCCCATAAGTGACGGTCATGGTTCCTTCGAGCTTCTTGTACCAATCTGGGTTTTGCTACTTGGCCTCGTCAATTGTTGCTTTCAACGACTTGTACCACTCCGAGATCTGAAAGCCGGTCACTCTGAACTTAATCGTTTTCTTCTCCGAAGATACATTCTCTATCTCCACAGTGCCTATGGTGAAACATACCAATTAATTAGAGTTTTAATCAAGATTTATTTATATATAAATCGAATGATGAATCAATGAGATGTACGTAATGGAGAAGAGTTACCATTTTCTATAGGGACATTCATTATATCGCAGTAAGCATAAAAGAATTGGTCCACCGGAGACTTAACATCAAACTCCTCAGACAAATATCCATTTACAGCCATTCTCGCTCTCTGTTTTTTTTTTTTTTTTTTAAGTATATGTGTTGTGTGGGATTGATAATAATCTTCTCAATGAAGGTGTTTATATATAAAGAGTTTTCTGAAAATTACATTATTTAGTTTTTACCTAACCCCACCATCTAACATTTTCACCATGTGGAATCTTTCTTAATTTAACCAAAAGCTTTAACAGATAGCTATAAACATTTGCATTCTGCTTAATTCACCCAGTTAATTAATTAATATGGTATATGAGAGATTAAATAAAATGTGCAGAACAAAAAAGTTGATTTCATCTACCTACTCGAGGATGGCTTGTAAACGAACCTTTTAAATGGGAAATTCTCAATAACACATTTTTAAGTTTTTTTTTCTTTAAAAACCATTACTTTTTCATTTAAAAAATTCCAAAAATGCCACAAATGAATGGTTAAAAGACTAATTGACCATTATTGAACTAAAATTTGAAATTATAAGAAATAATAAAAACATTATTTTTCAAACAAAAATTATTGATATTTAAAAAGGGTTCTTAAAAAATTAAGAAGAGTTACCATGAAGAACTTTTCCATTTTCAGAAAGGGAAAAAAAATACTGAATAAAAAAAAAGAACTTTTGAAAATTTTTTGCCAAAAATTATTTACGAAAAAAGACTGGAAAACAAATATTTTTTATGAAATATTAGTTTTTAATTGAGTAAAGGTTAAAGAGTAATTTAATCATGTAGAATATAGTATTTGTGGAATTATTTTTGAATTAACGATACTTTGGCCGCAAAATTTGTTTTCTTGGTATTTTATGATAGTTTTCAATTCGTCAAAAAAATTAAATATAAAGGATTCATCTAACTATATAATGTATCTAACTATCTATTAACAAATTAGCAAAAACAAATTAGTCGACAAAAAATTATTATTCCGTTGGAGTCGAGAAATTGTGTTCAACTGTTCATCAATCTCTTAACTCGAAATGGCAATGCATGAGGTGTGCTGACTCGTTCGTGAAACATCTGTTCCCACTTCTTGACTCACCAAAAAGTTTTTGGCTTTCTTCGGAAAGAATTTGTTAGATTGTACCTACTACACGGAAATATATTTAGAGCATACATAATTTAGCAAATAACTCGAACTATACGCAACTGATTTTTCTAATTATTTTAAAAAAGATATGATTGTGGACCGATGCAAATTATAAGAAAGAAAATGGTCATATATATATAACTCAATTTACCTAACTTAATTCTAATTATTATAAGAGTGACACATTGTCTCTCTGACACCATTTCATACAATACAAATAACGCCATTCCATACAAAAAACTAATTGATCTTTACGTTTGTGTGTCCCCACTTCTTGACTTACCAAGCTGCATTTGATTGTTGCAAAAAAAATCAGAAAATCTTTTATGAATGTTTAATTGAATAAGCTAATTTGAAAAATACATAGAGGAGTAAGAATACATGAGATGAGTAAGTGGAAGAATAAATAAATTTTCTAATAGACCAACTTAGCTGCATTTATTTTGAAACAAAAAAAAACACTTCGATCACTAATAATATTAATGTCGGAATTGTGTAATGATAAAATTGTAACAAGAAAATCACCGACAAAATATGACAGACGAATTTGTCACTAAAGATACAATATAATCAAAATACAAATTTAAGTTATTCGACACAAAACTGTTTCTAAAATAGGTTAATGAGTTAATCCGTTATTAAATTGATTACATGATGAATCATGAATCTATCTCTGTTGAAAATTAGATGCATATATCGATTTTTTCCAATAGTGTTCCATTATGTTAATTTCTCTTTTTAATTGGGCTTTTGTAAAAAGCTTATGTTCTACTGGGCTGCATATATATATATTTCTTTCCAAATTTTCACCTTTAAAATTTTAGAAACCTCTATTAAATTGTTCAAATCGTGGGTCATAATACTATATATGCATATCTTAAAAGACAATTGAGAAACTTAGAAAATGATCTTAGTTATTTTTTAATTATAAATTTA